>LKNJ01000749.1:0-129994 GCA_002120245.1 Maccullochella peelii
TCTGCTCTGCGGCCGCGAAGCGCTGGAGGGACGTCTTTGAAAAAACAAGTCGCGGCGGGAGGGACCGTGGACTTGGTGAGGCTCACTACGTGGAGAGTGAGCACTACAAGGGATAAGGTTTCACAGGGGAACTGAAGGTTTTGCATAGGTTGCACAGATTTTGCCTACCCCAGCTTTAAGTGTATATTGATGTAGTTCCTGTGAAACCTCCATAACTGGATGCTGGTGTATAAACAGATACATTTCAACATATATCTATATATATAGATATATATGTGTGTATATATTTCAGTTGTAATTTTATAAAGTCCTCACAGGGGAATTGTTGAAAATACTGTACATCAACAAACACGTAAGTATGTCCTTATATATGCTTATAACTACATTATAATGTGTTATAAATTATGTATTATATGTTTAATGACTGCTTAAGATGCTAATTGGGGGAGTTACAGAAAAGTGTTACTGATGGGATTGATGGAATAATGGGAAACAATATTTGGGAGTATTATATCATAAGTGAAAAGTGCAGTGACGGTATTATTGACAAATACTGGGAGAGTGGACAACATAACAGGACCACCTGACAGTATGATGCAACCTAATACAATAGCCCTGCAATGCATAATGCCTTTGAGATGCTCAGTGTTGGATGAGACGTTAGTTTGTGGTGCTTTTGTTTTGCATCACATTATATTCTCAGGTGTTCCTTTTATTTTGTCCACCTCCAGTATGTATGTTCATGTGAAAATCTATGTCATTCTCACACACACACACACACACACACACACACACGCAGTGGTAATGTCAGCAGGTCATTGGTATGTGTTGATTGTCATCTGTTTGCGTCTGGTGACTGTCAGCATGTTTCTTCATGTCATTGTGAATAAAAGCACATTACATTTGTTTAATGACGCAGGTTGCCATGGAAACAGACTCCCGCTTTGCAGTGACGAGGAGAGAAAAAAAAAGAAGGGAGCGGCTGAAGGGCTCAGAGGGGCAGAGGTTTACTGTGTGTGTGTGTGTGTGTGTGTGTGTGTGTGTGTGGATCAGGTAAAATGTATGTAAAATGCAGTATCTTGCTCAAAATGGTTTATGTGTACATAAGTCGACAACTGAGTCTGTAATTTGTCAAATGAATAACAATATGCCTTTTTACTTGGGGCTATAGGAGGCACAATTGATCAGAAACATGCCAATGGGTGTGTACCAACCACCAGTGAGCAAGGCCCAATGTTTAATGCATGAATTGTATTCCTTTGGCAAGAGAACCAAGTGTTTTGATATAGTCAAATTTAACAGCCTGGTTTTCCAGCCGTAAGATGTTTAATGCTGTATTTATTGTCTAAAGACAGTTACTCAGTAGACTGCATCTAATTTGAAGGTGTAATTATACATGTTAGTTAAGGAAAACAGCTCAAAGCTGCAAACCTCTAAAGGGAAAAGCCTTGAAATGTGGGGGGAAATGTAATTATGTTTCCTCTTTAATGGTGTTTTATTTTCTGATTGGACACCGTATACCTCCATCTTTTGCTTGGCATGATCTTTGGATTAATCAGCCATCTGCGCAGCAAGAATTGCTGTGTTTGTAATCATTACACGTAATAATTGAAATTTAATTTTATGGGAAAAACAGCATGCAGTCTGTGATTACTTCCCTTTAGTATTTTGGATTTTTTAAAAAACTTTTTTGCCGTTTAACAGACACCAGCTCATGCTTCTTATATGAGTCCTCCAGGTATCATTGAATATATTCCCATTGCAATGTACTAGTCAGCCTCTCAAAGCCAAAGGCTGTGGCTCTGGTTCAGAACTCCATCTGCGTTTGTTCTCTCTGTCTCACGCTCCTCTGCTCCCAGCCAGCAACGTCGTTTCAGGCTTACCAGGCCACAATATATGCAGACTTGCTGCTCCACCACCCCAAAGTGTCTGCTCTACTTACATAACCACCATTCACCCAATAGCTTTGCATTCAGCATGACCACTCCTGTGCATGCACCAAATCGTACCACATATCTCCTGCCATCACCGCCTTACCCCACTCATCGCCACACCCGTCTGAGCTGCAAGTGCCTCTTTTAGGGACACAACCTTTGGGCACAGTTGACCTCACATTGCCAGATCAGTGGGATTTATTTGATTTCCACTTTCAAAGACATTGACCTGCATGCAGTCAGCGTCATAAGGTCACTGCTTATGGAATGGGCCGGCCCGGTATGCTCTGGTTTTATGATCACGTCCCAGACTGCACACACTGCCTCGCTCCTCATTTTTCTAGCACTGCAGCCAGGGGATTTGTGAAGTCGCTGAAGCCTTTCTATTCACCCCTGCTCCATGAAGGGCTCAAATGAATTACTTATGATGTCAGAGGGCAAACAGAAGAAAAAAAAAGACTGAAAGAAAGACAAACAGTTTGACTTTCCCTCCCTCTTTCATTTGCCTATTTCCACTCTGTTTCCCTCCTTGACTCATTACCGTGCCTCTATTTGGACTCAGTCTCTCTCCATGTTTTCCCCTCTCTTGGCATCGCCTCTGGCACCAGATGCAGCCCAGTTAGCTGGCCCAGACCCTGACTCCAACATGCTACAGAGACCCAGCTGAGGCTTCAGGTGCCACGGATACTAAAAGGGTTGTGCTGCATACCCATGAGTGCTGAGCATTTTTCACGCTTAGTAAGCATGGGACTTATTTTGGTCATCGCATGTGTCATCGAGTCGCCGAGCAGTGGCTTTCACTTCACAGCCAGACGAGCTTACTCACATACAGTCTGTGGTCCCAGTTGGCAGGTGGTACTGAGGCTGTAACCGTGGCAACCCCTCTCTCCCATAACACTTTAGCCCAGCTTAAACAACCCATCCATCCCTGCTGCCTCTGTGGCTCTGCACCACTCTACTTTCTCCACGACAGCGTATCTCTCTTACTCAGTTTAGCTCTGATCTGCTCTCTCTGATCATAATCACTGTAATCACAGTGAAGTGTCATTATCAATATTATCATCACTATAGAATGACTATTTCAATACAGCAACTAATAGCCATGCTCAAGAGGTACAAAGTGATTTCCACTTCCTTTTCTAGGCTAATTTATATATGTAAAATCTACACAAGAGGCATAGAAGTCCAGCAAAAAGGTGAGATGTGTCATATGATCTGGAGTTTATATGAAATCCATCCGTCATGTTGAATGCATTCACTGTTTTAATTCACCATTCTAATGAGTTTTATTAATTGCTCAATGTAATGTCATTATCATGATTTATTTACATGATATAATGTTGCTAACATTTTATTTAGACTCATTCCTGAATTTCCTGATGATGCTGTCCTTGACATTTCCATCAATACAAATAACTAGGGTTAATATATGCCAAATTAATTGGGATTCAAAACGGGTTATTAGGAATTTATTTATGTGAGTGGTTTGTGGTTAAATTAGTGTGTTAACATTCTTAGCTTCTGCTGATTTCTGTCTGTGGCTGCACACAGAAGCATGACATTTTCATCACAGCTGTTTTGACTGTCACTCACCCAGCGGCATCACTGTAAGAAAGGGCCGAGTTAAGACAGAATAAAAATGAAAACTTTAAGGAGGACACACAAAGGAATTTTTGCTTGAAGACTGAAAGGAAGAAATGAAAACGAGGCAGACAGAGAGAGAGAGAGAGAGAGAGAGGAGACAGAGTGCTCACCTGGAACATGACCCTGTATTGTTCCTCAGGCTTTTGAACCACACACATGTTGCACCCCATTGTGACTTCTGACACGGTGCCGGACTGTGCAGGTCCAGTTCTCACACCAGGACTCTCTCTATCAAGGTCTTTGTCTGTGGCAGTGGGAGTGCCCCACCCTCATTCGCAGGGTTGTGGTACAGTATATTACACTACTCCTCCTCAGAGTAACACACAACGCATCTCTGCCGGGAGATGCGTGCACAGTTTCTTTGGGTGTGTCACTCTTCTCCTTTTCTTGCTTGAAATTCAAGTGTTAGAATCCAGAGGAAATTTAAATGTGGAAATAGTTTCAGAGCTGCAAGACCATGTGTTTGTTTCTGTCTCCATTGCAGGCAAAAAAAAATGTGCTTGTTGTAGATCATCCAGTTTCACTATAATCTTGGAATCTGGAGATGTTTTCTGCTGGTCCTGCCGGTGTGTGCTTATGTCATTAAAAAGATTAGGCAGTTGTTTCAGACAAATCCATACAGTATACTTGCTGTACCCTGCCTTTGTTTTGTTTGTTCATCAATGTTGAAAACTGCAGCAGGCAAACTCCCCAACGCTGTTCCTGAGTTTTTTTACTCTTTGAACAAGGTAGATGCAAACAATACAGCTATCAAACAACTTGCCTCAGTCCTGGTTTTCCTCCTGCTTTCCTCACTCCCACACAGAGCTTCCTACCTACTACCCTTTCCAGGATCACTGAAGGGCTGCTGAGATAACTTCTCCTCCTGAGAGCCCTGTCAGGACCTGCTTCCCCTGCTCTAGTCCTCCACTTCAGAATCAATGCATTGTTCAATGTATTTCCTAATTCAGCTTAAAATGAGGCAGGCTGGGTGGTGCAAGGTGGTGCCCATTACACCAGGATCTTTAAGCCCCTGCTGTGCAGCTAAGATAAGCTTTATGCCGGGGATACAAGCCCAAGAAACGTGCACACCTGCACATGCATCAAGACAGGCAATAACACGCGCTTCTTTGAACTACAAGCCTAACTACACACACAAGCTGCCAAATTTCCTGTAACTGTCAGCAGAACTGCCATCAATGGAGAAGTCATTTTTCATACCGCCTCTCCAAAATAACACACGACATGACAACACGTGCCGAAACTATAAACTGCACGATTGTTATAGTAGACTGCAGCTGGAGCACAATGTGTTTATCTGATCTGTTATCATGACATTGATTCTCTAAGCTACAGCATACTCAGCGCTCTCCGACTGCTCTAGGGTGAGACAGAATGACGGATTATAATTAAATTAGTGATCTCTTAAGCAGAGATCAGACAAGACTCTATCCTGACTGTGTAGAGAAATCAATATCAAACCAACTCATGGATGAATTGGATTTTGTGCTTGCTGGGTTATTGGGGAAATCGGGATTGTTTATCACAAGCACCATCAATGTTTTCCTTTCCTTTTCATTTATTTGGGCAGGTTTTTTTTTCTTATTGTATATTCACTGACTCACAAAGACATTCTCTCATGCTTCAATATTTTAACCGTCCTTGTCCAGCTACTATAAATGGCCTCGGTCTATTGATATGGAGCTCCCACTCGCTCTAAGATTAGCCTCAGTCTGCATCCCTCAAGGATAACCTGAATCAGAAGGCTAACAAAATCTCAGTGTAACTTCCTGTTCCCTTCCTCACCCTCTGAGTCTCATCATGTTGGTTTAACCTCTATCTTTAATTCTTCAGTGAGAACTGTCAGCGTGGCCGTAGCTTGAGAGTCTTGTCTGAAAGGTCCATCGCCCTGTGTGCTGCCAGTGACAAGGTGTTAGAGCTGTTAATCCTCATTCAATGCTCCACTACACCTGTATCCTTTCCAGAGGTGGTGTAATCCCAAAGTCTGGCTCCTAACACAAACCACACACACACACACACAGTTATATACTCGTACGCACAAGCACACTGAAAAGCTGTCTCCACTCAATGAGAAGCATGATAACTTGGGAAAAGACAACCTGATAGTCGAACTCTGGAGAGCAAGTGTCTATCAAGCTACAGCGAGCTGTCAGACGTGCTCAGCAGGCAGGTGTGCTCCAATTGTCACGCCCTCTCTCCATCTCCATCTCCATCTCCTGTCCATCACCATATACCTCTATCTACCTGAGTATCATTCCTACATGATTATTGCAGTGGAGTGTCCAGGATCATCCCCTGCTTGGTATGAAATGACAAATAATTCTGGAAAATGCCTAGATTCCTCTATTAAAGCATTGAGTAAAATAAAACGATGTCCTCGTATGGCACAAATGCACCAGTAAAAGTTAGTCCAGCTTCATTCTTCTTCAAGAATAGCAGTCAGTAAGTCCATTTTAATCCTCCTTTTGTACTCTGGTCATTCTGTTTGAAATATCCACAGGAGGGTGTTTGTGCTTAAGAAAAGAAATAAAAACCATGGTGAGTATTCCAGGTGGTTAGAGGGTTGAGCAGAGTGCAGCGCCTGTCTCAGGTCAGTGATAAATCACCATCAGCAGCCTCACAAGATGAGAGGAATCACTAACGGCTGATTGGAGGATACTTCTTGGCTTCTCCCCTTGGGCGCGACGGTAACTGCACTCCCCCACTGCAGCGGGGGGGAACACAAAAGGCGGTTGTTCCCCAGCGGTGAAGGAGCCTGCTGATCTGTACGCTGCACTACTACTGAAGCTGAATTCGTCTGGATTTTACTCTGTATAATTTCTCTCTCTCTCACTCGCCCCCCCCCCCCCATCTTTCTCTCCATTTCAGGGCTGGGCTACTGCTCTCTTTTCTAGTCCCCTATAATTTTTACCCACACCTCATTTACTTCCCTCTCCCTCCTCCTTACTGTCTCCTCTCTCCTGCCTCTCTCTGCTTGTCTGCAGGCAAGAGAGCAAGCACTGGAAAGCCTATGCATACAGTTTGAGCAGGACAGGATGATATAACCACCAAAGCTACATAAAAGTGAATGAAATATCAAGGTATGCATGCACTGCACTATCAAGACATGCAGACAAGTAGGGAATAGGTTCATTCATCTTATGGCATGTAAGCAATTCTGTGTCACCTTGAGTTGTTATGAGATGGTATTAGAAAGAAAAGGATGATTGCACTTTTTCATACCAGCAAAAAATGCCCAAAGCAGGTAGAGAGCTCATGACTGGCTATGCATTTAGATGAGGCTCTGCACTGCCACAAAGAAGGAGGGAAAAGAAACACGGGGGAGAAAAGAGGAAAAACAAGTGAATAACAGGTGTGACAGGATGAATTGAAAGATATGGAAGAGAGCCAAGAGAGAAAATGCAAATGACTGTGTGGGAGAGCAGCGGGGAAGCGGAGATGGGGTGGAACAACGGTTTTCTGCAGTAATCAAAATGACCTGCTGAGGGTGGGGGGGGTTGAGGCGAGGCGGTGGAGGCATATGGAGACATTTCATTTGAAGTATCTGCCCAGCCTGGGAGATATTTGTGAGTAAAATTCCTGTCTCCTGTTCTCCCAGTGAAACTACACACAATCAGAACACCAGTCGCTAGCTAATTTTCAATTTAAAAAAAGGGCTTTACTGGCACATTTACTGCAGTGCCGCTGCCAAGTACCTCTGGGCTGCAGAAGTGAGACAGTCCATGGGGCAGAAAGGATTAGAGTAGCTGATAACAACACGCTAAGAAGAATTTTGTTTACAGTCACACAACCAAACACAGGATTGACCTTTCTATGGGGATACTGTAATTTTCTACCTGTCAGTTTCCTACTTTTCCATCTTCATGTGCTTGATCTCTCTCCCTGCTACATCAGAGAGTCATTTATCAGTTGTCAAGAAATAAAGAACAACTTCTGTAAGCATGCAGTTCTGTGTCACTCATTTTGTGTGTTTACCTGCTTCTCTCTCTCTCGCTCTCTCTCGCTCTCTCTCGCTCTCTCTCTCCCACACACATTTTCAACCATCCCGGCTTGCGATATTTGCTGTAAGCCGGTCTGAAACAGGATTTCATGGTGGCTGTGTCTGGTTCAACAGGCTTACACATATTTTAGCCCATCTCAGAATGCTGCAGAGCCACTGATACTGCACCCCACATGGTTAACACTTACGCACACAAACACACATGCACAGAAAGACATCTCCTTGTCTCGTTATGTGTTGCTCTTGTGCATCACTCAGCCCCAGTCTGTCTGCTTTAGATCTTCATCTCAACACAAAAGGTCAGTGCGTTATGTGGAAATACTCTGAAATATCAACTGCCCACTACATAAGACAGAGAAAAGAGATCATCAAATTTATACAGACAGATCCACCTTGTACAGCTCATGTCATGATCTGTTTCCAGCTTAAATACCAGCCCTTGTCATCTCACATTATCCACTACTGATTCTTGCACTTCTTTCACTCGTACCTGAACAAAGGGCAGGTAGCCTGGAGTATGCCGACCTTCTATTTCTCCACTGAACTCTACCTTGGCCTGACATTAGTATATCTCCACAGATCTCAACTCTACATGAGTAATGAACACAAATGCAGAGCGAAAGCTGAAAGGCATTCATGTCTTAGTGTTCCTGTAATATTCCACAAGACAATGCGCCATGTTCTGCGAATTGTGCGTTACCAAAAGGAATTGTGAGCTTGTGTCTCGTAAAAATGTTAATGGAAAACATTATGCATACATTTAGTAAAAGAAAAGGAAGGTAGCAAGAGCAGCATTTGACAGAGACTCAGCAGAGAAGTTCCCAAGGGGAGTAAAAAGGAAAAGGAGAAGTAAAGGAGCTGGAGAGAAAAGGGGGAGATTAAAGCAAAAGGAATAAAAACATGTAAAAAGAAAAGAAAAAAGAAAAACAGCCTCTTTCTTTCCAGTGAGGCCTTCCTTTTCTTTGGAGAGAGGCAAAGCAGGGAGGCAGAGGGCTGATAGCAGCAGAGCAATGGACTACTGGCAGAATTTTAACAGTGTTCTCATTATTTATTTACTGCTCTGAGAGAAAGACTGCCAGTACATAATACGCTGCTGCAAGAACCATATTTTGTGGGGTTTTTGCATGTATGTGTGCGTGCATGCATGCATGCATGCGTGTGTATGCATGTGACGTGACTGCCATATCATAGTAAGGGTTATGACTGACAGGTATTGGAAAGCGACCCATCGCAGCAGCTTCATTCACATTCTGGAGAAGTCACTGTGTGTGGGAAAGCTATTTCACAGAGGAAACGGTGAGGGCCAGCTGCCTCAAAGCGGCACTGAGACGGCATGAGATGAGGCTGTCGAGAGATGGATTGAATTGAAAGAATGCAAGAAAGGGCGAAGCCTGACTGAGAGGAGAGGTAACTGTGTCTAATCATTGTTTAGTGGAGTAAACTTTGGTCAGCAGAAGTATGTACTTGTACTTGTTAATTAACTGGCTGAGGAAAATAGACTCAAGACAGGAATCAACACTGATGTACATCAAGAGACTACATGAGGGCAGACACTGTGCTGCTAACTGATCAGCGCTTGCAAAGGTAGTAATCCCTAATGTGTTTTAATTTGGCTGTTGTTTTCACTAGCTTGATGAAAAGTAACATTGTGCTGCACTCTTGGTGGGTTTTGATACTGTAGATCACAACATTTAGTTAAATAAAACTGGTTGATAAAGGTGTCCCACAAGAATCAATATTAGGCCCCCTGCTATTTATTCTATACATAAATAATATTCATTTTCCAACCGAACACTGCAATGTCCATTCCTCTGCCTTCCCTCTATACAGTCTGCGTTTGACCTCTAGTGCTCTTTTATTAATTGAAAGTTCGATCTAATCCCCAAAAAAGACAAGCCTTTAATGCTCCTCCTCAAATCCACCCCCTTAGTGGAAATCTGGTAGAAAAAGTACAGCATAATAAATAGTTAGGAAAGTGGTTAGATAGAAGATTGTCCTACAAAACCCACTCAGAAATGAATAAGTAGAATTGGACTCTTACAGCAGGGCAAAGCTTGTTTCCCCCTTCAAAACAGATAAAAGAGTATACAGTTCACTATACTATCTACAGTGCACTGGATTATGGAGATATCCTGTGTGCTTGGCTGCTGCCACTACCCTTAAACTACTGCACACCATTTACCACAGTGCCATTCGATCCATTGCTCAAGATAGCTATCACGCTAGCTATATTATAGCTATATCGATAGCTATAAGGCCATGCTATCTAAGTTACAGAGATATTAAATGTCCTAGCTGAGTTCACAGTGAACAACTGTGATGCCAGATCACAGAAATTAAAGGTTCTTCGTACCAACTCTGAACTGCTTTCCAATGCTACAGTATGCGCTTTACTACTGGAATGAACTACAAAACAAATTATAGTCACACACATTCCTCTGAGGAACTTTAAAGTCCTGCTTACTGATATTTTTAATAATGTTTAATGTGATTGTTTTAATTAGTGTGTCTGCGTGGGTGTGATGATTGTCTCTCGCTAAACAAATATTGATCTCGGGGACAAAAAGGGAGATGTTGTAATGGCATGTAAATAACTAAGATTTTTTAATGAAAGGGGAGAGAAGTGAGACAGAGACAAGCCGACACACTTGAGAGTTGTTGAGCAGTATAAAGAACTGAATTATCTGTCTATCATAAGAAGCTGACTGGCAAGTGGGACATGTAAGTCCTCTTTCACAAATTAATAGCTTTTCATGGTAGTCGGGGAGATGGGGCAGGGACGGGAGGGGCGCTATTCCCTAACGTCAACCCATCACTGTTCCCAAATCTTCACTCATCACAACTCTATACCCTCTATTCCCAATTCCCATCTCGCTCTGCTATCGTGTCACAACAGACTTAACACCGAGCAGGGATGGGACAGAAAGAGGAGCAGAGGGACGTAAAGGGGACGTCGGGGGGTAAAGAGGGGAGGGAGGCGAGTGATTGAGCAAGGGCGGGAAATGAGAGAGACTCTAACTATTTGGAAACACAGGGGGTGAAGTGAGGGTGGACAGAGCATGAGAGAAAGTTGGGTGGAGGAGGACAGGATATGACTGAAGGAGCAGGTTGAGAAACAAAGGAAACACAGTGCTGTGGGCTTTCGAATTTTCCAAAGGGAAAGGTGATTACCACGGTACCATAGGGGAGGAGGAAGGCTTAGTGAGAGTGCCCTAATTAATTTGAGTGCTAATACAGAGACCACAATATGAAGTTTTCATCTCCTACGGCTGGATGACTGCTCGCTCCAACCCCTGTCTCGGCCTGCATTAACTCATATATAACAGCATGGACAGAAACCTGGCGTCGCATTAAGACAACAGGAAGGTGGATGGCATGGCAGCATCAGGTAGAATATTGGATTAATAAAGCCTCAGTGAGAACTAACTGAATTGTCTTAATTGATATATTATATCAGATTTTAATTTTGCTGTGTGACGACTCCAGCTGCGAGATTCCAGATTATTCCCAAGCAGTTTTCCATTCATAATGCTTCATCTTCACTGGCTTTTGAGATCAATAAAGACTGTATCATTCGCCCAGCAATGTATTTAATGATCAATAACAGCAGCTTTCACCCACTTGCCCACAGGGACACGCACATGCTCACCTTGATGCACTATGAAGAGAGAACGTACAAAATCCCATTAATCACTTCATCCCTTCCTCTCCCCCCTTAGTGATCTCACCTAATGCGATCCCCAATGACTGTCCGCAGTCTTAATGCCTGCTTTTATAGCCAGAAGCTTTGATATTATTCTGGTCCAGCTCGGAGCTCTGGCTGACAGCTGAGCTATCACTTTTCTAACATGAAAAACAATTAAAATTCCCTTCAAATTGCTCTTTTGATGCTAGCGCTGCAATACAACATTGAAATCTAAATGGTGTTTCTGTGTAAACACGCATAAGCCTCTTCACTCAGTGAAGTTGCCTCTCTTCCCCTCAGTATAAGCATATAATAAACAAAACTTATCCCACCCAGGTGTTTTAAGACATCTGCAAGCTGTGGCTCTCCTCCTCCCACATACTCCTACTTATTTGCCCCAGGCTCAGGCAAATCAATATATCATTAGCCAGTCTCTTCACTCGCCCCGCTGTTCTCCATCCACTCCACTCTTACTCTGTCCTCCCCTCACATTTCACACTATTTCATGCTGTTTTTCTCCCTTTAGCTAGTCTCTTATCTTCACCCCTTTGGCCTCCACCTCCCCGCTCTCGCTCCAGCTCTGCCTTCGTCTTTTGTGTATTTCTCTGAACCTGCCGCTGATGTGGAAAAAAGTGTGAAAGAGGGGTAAAATGGGTGAGGGAGGTGGGGGTTAAAGGTGTAAAGGGGGTAGGCATTTGAGCCATATCAGGTAGAGATAGAGAGGATGAGTGAGGGCAGGCGCTGCAGAAATGTGAAAGGGGGAAAAGCAGGGAGGAGATGGGGAGCATGAGGGGGAGGGGAGCCTTGCAGGCTGGCTGGCTGTGTGAGTGAAATGAATGTGTAATTGCGTTGTAGTGGCTCAACCCTTCACCAGACATTTGAACTGAGTGATGGCAGGAGCGACAGTCACAACCCTCCCCGGTGGAAGTGGCTGAGCCTGTGGGTTGCTGTGCTGTGGGGTAAACAAGAAAAGGTTGTCAGTATCACTGTGCAGGCACCAACACCACCAGGTAGCAACACACCCAGACCCACTACGGCAAAGTGTCAAACAATGGCAAGCAATGAGCACACATGGGTCAGGAATGCTTGGAGGCTGCATGAATTCTGGTCATTCTGATTGGTGAAAGAAAAAGTGTATAGAAAAGGTATTTTTTTAAAACAACACTGTATATTTTAGCTGTTAAAAATTGGGAGTGTATTATTGGCCCACTTGTGAACAAAAACAGTGAAGGATTGCCCCCTCCCTCTCTTTTTTTTTAATATTCTCTCCTCAACCTCCTCTCTATTTTCCTTCCCCCTCCTCTTTCCCTCCACTTAGAATGACGTGAGGAGGGGTGAAGAAGAGGGTAATTAAAATGGGGATGCTGTGCAGTGAAATGAAGCCAGTACAAAGCCACACCTCATCCCTGAGAGATGGAAATAAATATGAATGGAATAAAAACTGACTGCGTGTGCTACAGAAATAGGTCAACAATATGTTGTTTTCGGATGTTGTCTTCATCCAATGTAGCTGACTTTGATGACCCACCTACCCCTCTCTCTCTCACACACACACACACACACACACACGCACACACAGTACAGAGCTTTGATTGATAGCTCCCAGACAACAGCAACAACGAAACAGGTGAGATAATGACAGCTCACAAAAAAGAAGAGGGGAATCAGATCCCAGAAACTGTACCATGGTTACTGCAGAGAGAGGGACTGGCAAGACCAGGGAGGGTGCAGATGGAGGAGTCACCTTGAGGGAGGAGAGGGGAAGGAGGGAGGGAAGGGACACAGTGGCAATGCCAATTTATTTCTTTTCAGGTCACAGGCTTGTAGATATTAAAAAACACACTTGAAGAGCAATTAAACTGTGTCCTGAAGTGGAGTATGGAATTCATGATTGTACAAAAAAGGTTATAGCATGTCGTGTGTTATAACCTGCAAGAGAAAATCCTGTAATCCTGAGAAAATCCTCACAGGTGTCAGCTACTGTTTGCATTCATATTGTCTGTTTTGTGGTACAAAACACAGCCGGTCTGTTCAGTGGTGACTAAACACTGGAGTCAGTAGGTCTTTCTCTCAGTGGAGGTGCAGTTGGAAATGAAATTATATTGATTTAACTCTCAGACGCAGCTTTAGAGATTGATTTTCATGCCAGAATATGAATAGGGAACAGTGGTGTTCTCAAGCTCACCTGGATTACTGTTTATCACAGCTACACATTCAGGTTAGAGCTCTGTAGTGAGATATTTTGGAAGGACTCAAACAGGTAAAGTAAGTGTGGAGGATTAATCAATTTTATAAAGTCATATAATATAAACTTGACATGAATTGCCATAGTTTGTTTCAAATGGTTCTTTTTAAAATGGTGTCAGGTGATGATGTTATTTTACTGTTATTTTGAAATCCTAAACAGCCTAAGGGATAACATTTCCCCTCATTAAACAACAGTGACATCTATTGGTGTAGTACTGTAGTTTATTTTGAGTCAGCTCCACCTACACCATCCTGCTGCCATAAATACTCACGAGAGTGCCAACCCGCAGATGAAAATAGTGCACTAATACACTATTTACTCTTATTTTAGTAGCTTTTGCTAAAAAAAAAAAACCCAACCCAACTAGTCCCCAGTTGTTGTAAGAAATTGTGGAGCTTTTTAAAAAGATTGAAATAAATATTTGTAGTTTTAAAGATTTACGTCTTCAGTAGGAACAAATGAGCTCGAGGCTGAGAGCCACAGACAAGCTGGGGAAGTCAGAAAGTATTGAGAGACGGTCTAACACACTTTTGGTTTTAGTATTTTCATGGGATTTGAAGACAACCATGTATCCATCATTATCATTTGTAGAAATGGACAGGGTAACACTTAACAATAAACTTCACAAAATCGCTAACTGCTAATGAATGAATAGCTAACACCTACTTCCTACCATGGAAGGGTAGGAAGGAGAAAGCTCAAAGCGTGCTAATGCCAGTATCATCAGAAGGCCAATATGTACCAACAATAACCAAGAAGGGAGCATCCTTGATGTTTCTTAAAAAGGTTTTACTTTGAAAAGTAATTGCATGTGTGCTACAGTATTTTAAACTACATTAAACTCAAGGGCAATTGAGTTTTTTTGTGTGTTTCTGAGTGAAAAGTGAAATGAAGCTGCTGAATATAAAGACAGAACGGTAAGTGTAATAGAAAATGTAAGAGTATAAAAACAGAAGAAAGGTAAGAGACTTCTGGCAGGTATTTGGACAGAGATAACACACCAACTAAGGCATTATAGGCTACACAATGACACTCAAGACAGCAGAGGAAATATTCATAATTGTAAGCAGAGAACAGTGTACCTCACACCGTATAAGCATCTGTCTAATTACTGCCATCTGTGGTTTGTTCACAAGACAGAGGCCATTGCAGCTGTGGGAGTATTAGGAATGTGTTTTAGGTGTGGCTCTGCAGAGGAAACCATTTAATGTTGAACTGTTTCATGTTTTAAAGTGCCCTTGACTATACTTGTGAAGATGCACTAGATTTGCTACACTGATTATTGAAAATTGTGTCAAGAAAACATTTCCTGAGAGGACCAAGGACACAACACTTCCTGAGAGCTGACAAATGAAACACACATTGATTTGGTGCTAATTTCAGAACACACACACACACACACACACACACACACACACACACACACACACACATAAACACACTGTACTTTTCTATTTTAACTGAAATGATTGTGTTAAGCTACTTCTGAGAGAATGCAAATTATAGTTTATAGTGAGGTATGTGTTCTGGTGTACTACAAAAGAATTTTAGTCTACAAATTGTCACATAAAAGCGTGCTTGTTTGTTTCATTTTTGTCATCATTGCCCTGCGTCACACTTTTAATCCATCAAAGTGAAGCATAGGTTAATGTGTGTAGGTAATGCAGTAACTAAAAAAATCAATTTTCATGTAATTTTGACAATGTACAAACTATATTTCCTACAACATGTTATTGTTCTGTAAGTATAACAATCTACGCTGCAGGTCACATGCACTGCACTAATTCTGCAACCCATTCCCATGTCTTGAACTCTGAGTATAATGAATTCTGGGAGGAGGTATAGCGTTCCCTTGAGTAAGCACAATCGCTATAAACATTCATTTGTCACTCTGTTAGTTCAACTTATTAATGTATCAAGATCATGTAAAGTGAGACATGTTTGTTTGCGTATAATTCATGTACTAGGGTGTGTACGTTTTGAGATGTATGCCTTTGAATTTTTGACAGTGAATGGCTTTGTGACTAATTTGCTTGGTTGTTTTATCTCAGGCTAATGATTTAATGTTTTTATTGTGATATTTGGTTTTGATGCAGAAACCCCCTTAATCCGAGACAATTTTCTCCTATGGGAGACAATAAAGTCACCCTAACCTTAATTATTCTGTGACCCCAGTAGGAATTTTAGCTATATTGTACCAGCAATGTTTTCATCACACGTTTATCAAATTCTGTATTTTGATAGATGTCACCAAAAGTGGTGTCATCATAGTATCACCAAAAATTATGACCCTATAATAGATTGGGTTCACAAATGTTCATAACTGTAAAGAAAAAAATGGCCTCCATAGACACAGAGAGGGTCACAAATCAAAATGTGATAGTGTAATAACTAACTTTCGGTACACCTACAGCTGTCGAAATTTGTGACCCCTCTCTGCATGTGTGGGGTCGGTTTTATTTTATTTTTTTCATGTTTTGTGATAAAACAGTTATTCAGGTCACAGAATCTAATGGATCACAAAATTCGGTGTAACACCGGCCAGTAGGGGTCCTCAGTGCACTGTGTGGTGGTGGCCACTGTGCCAAATATAAAGAGAGAGATACACAGGCACAGCAAAACTCTCCTCCACACTGTTGTTTTTCTTGAATGAATACCCATCAACAGTCCGCCAAGACCAACGTTTTTACCTGAAAAGTAAATTACAATAGATAGGCTGTTAGGTACAGTTGTTTAGTGGTTGTTTAACGTTAACCGTTAAAACAAACCGTCCTGAGTGCTCACGAACCTAGCTTTACAGGATGCGCGCGCGTCTTGGCAACGGAAGTTGAATTTTGTTGCTGCAGATAACTTCCTTAACCGAAGGGAAACACTCAATTCATACTGTTCAAAAGTAAAATGTCGTCCTGTTGCGTGCCTGGCTGTAAAAATCGACATTACTCAAACAGCAAACGGAAATTTTACAGAATACCGTCGGGATATCGGCCGTTTCAGGCCAACCGGAGACGGTTATGGCTACAAGCACTCCAACAAGTGAACATTAGCACCGAGGAACTCAAAACAAATGCTCGTATTTGTGGCGCTCATTTTATATCAGGTACGATAACTACGCGTTCATTTTACTACCTGCTATCACTTAACCGCTTGCTGAGTTATTGGTTAAAGTTAATAGATTTGGTGGAAGATATGGTGTAATTGAAGTTGCCTAAAACTTTTGTTTTGTAGGGGAAGCGTCCATGGACCACGACAGTCCCGACTTTATACCTTCTGTGTTTACATGCACTAAACAGAGCGCGAGCCCCAAGAAAACACTGAAGAGGTAAGAAATGCAAATGAATGTTGTTTGCTAGACAGCTCCGGTTAAATTAGTATAATCTGCGTGGACGTGCCGTAATATTGTAGGAGGGAAGGTTAGTGTGCTAGCCCCAGTTTGTGCCTCGATAGTAATACACGAGCCACAAACTGGGGCTAGCAGTGTGCTGGCTAGCAAGCCAGCAACAACAAAACGTGACAAAATCTTACATTACGCTATCATACACATATCATTTCATATTCAGATGTACTTCATTCCATTATGTGTACTAGTAAGTCTAGCCCCTTGTCTTTTTGGTCGGGGAGGTATTTTGACTCATGTAGGACTGAAACAATTAGTTGATTAATTCAGTAGTCGATTGACAATTAACTATTTTGATCATCATTTCAGTCATTTTTCAAGCAAAAATGCCAAACATCTGGTTTCAGCTCCTCAAGTGAGAGGATTTGCTTTATTTCATTCTACTGCACTTTGACGAGTGTATATATATACCTATGTGACACATTTATTGGGTGTATTCAGATCAATATATTTTCACAATTTTCTTTTAAGGTTTTACAGTCGTAGAAAAAGTCTGCGCCTTACAGCCAATGCGGAAACAAAAGAAAAAACAACTCCACCAAGAGTTGATTCTCCTATGGACCTCCAGTCCTCTGTTTTGATGGAAGAAATACAGACACCATCAACTCCATCAGTGCCAAAGGTAGCAGCCACTACTTGTTATTTCTACATTAATTTTTTGCTTTTAGAGAACATAAAATCAGTATATTTTAATTTATTATTATTATGTTCATAAGTTTGCTTGGGGTGGATCTCTTCTGTGTGTGTGTGTGTGTGTGTGTGTGTGTGTGTGTGTGTGTGTGTGTGTGTGTGTTTCTTAGGAAGGAGAGGCTCAGACTGAAACTGAAATCAAAATGATCACATCACAAACAATATCCAGCCCAAACAAGGCATCGCCATCATTTAGAACACCAGCAGGCATCCTAAAACTAGACAAAAGGATTCCCATTGTGCTTCTAAAACATGTATTTGCAACAGCAGGTGGGTATCGGTGTGAAATGTGCAATCAGAAGTTCACCAATGTATCACAGCTTGTAAAACACAAACGGCTGCATGAACAAGAAATTTGCGAAAAGCTCGTCACAAGTCAGGCAGAGTTCACTGCGAACCAGTGTGTCCGTGAGGAGCCTTCGTTTCCGTGCAACATGTGTGACCGATCTTTCACTACTAGTCATAACCTCAAGCGTCATAAACTGCTGCATGTCAAAGATGGCAGGAAGTGCCCCAAGTGTGGCATACTCTTCTGTCAACGTCATAACCACATTTTATTCCTGCCACAGGCTAATTCCATAACTGAGTATGAACAGGATTCCTCTATCGTTGAGCAACAAAATTTAGGCAGTGATTTGATGCCAGAAAATGGTCTACTGGAGAAGCCTGAGCCAAGCCAGACTGCTGACCCAGATGACGATGCTCAGAGCACCATGACTATGACACCTTTGCTTACAACTACTGTGCAGACTGTTTCGCATACACCCCCAAACCCTGGACCTTTGTCCAAGACCCATAAGGCCACACCTCCTGCCTCACACACAAGAATCCTATCAGAAATCCCTGTACCGTTGTTGCTAAAACCTTTCTCTTTGCCACGTCCACCCCAGCCAGTACCCATGTACTCAAGGAACCCAGGTACCTCGTCTCAGCTTAATCCACCTCTGCCTGACTACCCTGCAACCTTTGTTCAGCCCCATCTCCCCCAACATCCAGAACTCCCATCCTCACTGAAGATGTTTTCACCACAGTACCTCACCTCAGCATTACTTGAGGTTAAAAGAAATTATGAATATATTTTAAGCAAACCAAGAGATGTTAAGAATGAAAAGAATATTGTGAAGGAGGAACAATGCGAGCTGCCGCTGATTTCTCCAGATGAGCAAAGTGTCAAAAAGGAAAGAACTGCTTATGACCTGGAGATTGTGCTCTGAAAATGTAACACTTGTAAGAACAAACCTGTTCTTTGTTTCATTACAGTTGAACCGTCCCATTTGCCTCAGCCGTAATGTTTCACATTTCACTACTACTTATACCAAGACTTGAGCTTCGTATCATAAAGCTAATGGGACATTTTGTCAAACACATTGTTCGGTAGATACTACAGCTAAAACATAAGCTAATTAGGGCTCATTCTACTGCCAATATGTCACACTGTTGCCGTGTGTATGGCAAGAAGTGGTCACGTTTTGTTTAGTTTTTCTGTTATATATATATATATATATATATATATATATATATATACACACACACACACACACACTGTGAACGTATTGCTGCACACTTCTCTTCAATGCCTCTTTTATTTAGCAGTAAGGCCTAATCTGTTTCCGCACACAGATATATTTGAATGTAAGTACCTGAACTCATAATACTGCTATTTTTTATTTAGTAAGAGTTCTGTATTGATGCCGTCACTTTTTAATCACTGACGAGGTGAAATAAATTTTTCCACAGTTTGGCAAATAATACTGTAAGTTAGAAGGATCAGTAACTGACCTGAATTGTAAAACTGCACCTTTGGACTGCAGGCTATATTCTGTACTTAGCAGTTTGTGGGGTAATAGTAAGTTTAATCTGTGAGCAAATGCATGTTGCTATAAATGATATCATGAATCCAGTTTTTCTACCTCAGCAACCGGGAACCACATGGGCTGCGTTCACACTGCAAGCCTTAGTGCTCAATTTGGATTTATTGCTCAGATCCGATTTTTTTTGTTTGTTTGGCTGTTAACATTATTTTTTAAATGTGACTGATCAGATTCCAGTGTGAACTGGTCACGGTCTTGAACTGACCCGCATGCACAACAGCACAATAACAAAGACGTCACAAGCAGCACACTGTTGTATGGAAGTAAACATGGAGGTCACTGAAGTCGGTGTTTACGGTTTCATTGATAAGTTGATGCAGTGCAGTGGAAGCCAGCAAGTTTATGAGCAGATGATAATGAGGGTGAGGAGAAAGAACCATATTTTTGATTTTTTTATTTAATTAATGTTTGTATTCACCGAGTGACTTGCACCAGCGCAGAATTGTGACTGTCGATCTAGAGTGATGTAAAAGTTGCATGAATTCCGATATGACTGTTCAGACTGAGGTCGCATTGCAAAATATCAGACCTGTGTCTGCTCTTAGACGACATATGAAAGTGGACCAAATTAGAATTGAAAAGGTCAGACTCCATGTGATTTGTGCTGTTCACACTGTTATGAAAAAAACTGATCAGTCACATACGAGCAAAACAAAATCAGATTTTGGCCACTTTTTCCTGCAATCTGAACGTGACAGTGTTTGTTGTTTTATATTTTAGAAATATGTTTGCTCAGAAAGTCAAGTTTTTCCCCCACATGTATACAAATATGTCGTAGCAGTTCCAGTATTTGTGTGTATTTAAATCTGTGGCAGAAAACAGGGCGGTGTATTGAGAGAAGAAACTACCTTTCAGAGACTTTTCTTTCCCAAAACTGCGAGCACCTAACCTGCTAAACTGTAAGTTAGCAAGATACTAGTTCCCTCGCTGCTGCAGGGCGGCGGTTCTGCAGCAGACACTGACAGCCAAGACTCTGTGAAGGGAGACAAGTCAAACATATTGCATTAAATTCACATTACTGTGTGCAATTTTGGATGCAACACTGACACTGAAGCTACATGTTTAAAAACTGTTGTTAACATATTAGCTTGCTGGTAATCTTGTTTTTGTGCATTTTGTTAATGAACTTTTTATCACTTTCAGTCACCACAGTCAATGGATGACTATGTTTCTAAAATGTTTTCTTTGCCTCATGGCTTTGGCCACTGTTATAGCATTTGGGCCTTGCAACACTGACACTAAAACTCAATTTAAACCATATGAAATTCCAAATGATGTTGGCGATTGGCTACAATAGATAAAACTGACTTATTACTAAGTGATTGCATTTGTATGTAAAAGTAAAGTGCATCCAAACTACATTGTGTCCATATCAGGCTGATTCTCACTTGGACACATTAACAAGAAATGAATGAAATAAACTGTGCAATGTGTGGAATATAGTCTGTACATAATATATGCAGAAATAAAATGACCATATTTGCTGGACTTTTTTTGACCTAAGGAATTTTATTTGGGGGAGGTGATGGTTTTGTGGCCAAAAAGTTCAGGATTTGTCCTGATGGGGGCACTTGAGGGATTGTTAAATTGACCCCAAACTGTGCATGCTTGTCTTGGACCGACCTCTTATCAGAGTGCCATACTTCATTAAAATGGCCAGCTTGTTCTGTGAGCTGCGATATGCAGAAGGAAGCCCACAGTACAATAACAATAAGGTGCCTTCATGCCCTCATTCTTTGGGCCCTTTTGTCACAATATTTGCTCTACAGCATGATGTAGAAGTAAAACCAAATGAGGTTGTTGCTCAATAGTACAACCTACTTATAATCTGTTTGGTAAAAGGTTTATTTGGTTGCACGAGTCATAATGATTATTTTAGAGTAAAGAGGAAAAATATGTTTTCTTAGTGCTTTTTTAGCTGCTGTATCACTTTCTAATTAGGCACCCTTTATAAACAGTTTATAAGTTGTGATTAAGCTTTATTAATGGTTAATAAATCATGTACTGATGCATCTGGACAGAAATAATATTTCAACAATTACAACTGCAGACTTGCTGATTTATTAATTAATTACACTTCATTAATAAACCATGAATTCTTCATAGGGCAGAATTCATGGTTTATTAGAAAGTTTATACCCTTTACACTATTAATGACTTACTTAGACCTACTTATTAGAAAGTGAGAAACTCATTTAATTTGCAGAATTGCAAATGCAGAATTGATTAATTATTAAAAAGTAAGACAGATTAACCTTTGTTAAGAATGAGTGACTTCTTGCTTGCATTACATAAAAGTATAGTTTAGCAGTTTTACAAACCCACTAAACACAGATCTGTGGTTTTAACAGATTTTGATGAAAATAAAAACATACCTCCAGTAAAATTACACATAATAGTCACATTCTTAAGCCTACTGTTTTTCTGCAGCTTTATGTTTCATGCTGAGGACATAGCCTATTTTATGACTTTTAATATCACTGAGACATAAATATGAATATGTTTCTGTTCTTAAATGTGGATTTGTGGCTAAATAACTTTCCCCACAGAAAAAGCAGGCTAACTGTATATTGATTTTATTAGTCATACCCACAGTTCATCCTCCATAAACCTCTTGTACCACATTTCTGAGCCAGATGAGAGTTCACTGTCTCACGTCTGATTCCATCTGCACGCTGTACACATCCTATTGGTCAGAACGCACCGGTAATGGTGGGCGATGATTCTGATTGGCCGCTTGGGCTGTCACTTTAGGCCAACGACGGCCCTGATTGGCTGACGGGTCCGGACCCGAGCAGCAGATTGGCTGATATGTCTCCGCTGCAGAGATGACAGGCAAGTGATGCTGATGCTGTGAAAATGGGAGTCATCCAGATAAGCAGCATCTGGACCGAGTGCGCTTAAAACACAGCGGCAGCTTACGCGCTCAACTAACTGTAAAGGGACGTGAAAGCAGTTGGGTAGAAACACGGGGAGGAACCTCCAGCTGCTGCTCTGAAAGGGTAAGTTTACCCCTGGAAGACAAACTGACATGCCCGGGGCGTCCAGTTAGCTGTTACCGACGTGGGGGCTGGGGAAGTACGTTGGTAACAGTGACTGTAAACCCCGCTGGCTAGGCGAAGCTTAGGTTAGCTATCTTTACCAGCTGTCCCGCATAAACCTAAGATGCTTTGTTTTCTGGCAAGTCGCAACGCGCTGAACATACTGTACTGTTAATGCAGCGGTTGTAGGAAGGCACCTGTGTGTGTGAGTCAACTCACCCCCTTGGTCGACTGCATTGCGGAGAGAGCATGTCTTGCAGAATAGCATGTGCCTACTATTCTTCATACTGCCCTGTAAATAAGTCTTCATTACGCCAATATTGAAGGCAATTTTATTGCGTAAATGCTCTTCGTGCTTTCTCACACCCACTGGATCCATTTCGATGCATTTATTACAAAATAAAAATGTCAATTATTATATATTTAGATACCAAACATTAGCATAAAGATATTCCATTGTCATCACTGAAGCTCTTGACAGCTATTGCATGGATTTGCGCTGATTTGTAGTGAGTTGCTGTGCATGCTGGGATTTGAAGTTTTAGCTAATGAGTGTCTGTTGACAGTGAGTGAGTGAGTGATTTAGTAAGCAGTCTATGCTTGCCTACAAGTTTGCATATGTGTGTATAAGTGCAGTGCACATACAGTGTGTTGTACTTACACATTATACACTCTGGCAATACTGATACCATTTTTTTGTTGTTTTAAATATGCAGTGTTTGGCTTCCCTCTGCTTTTTTAAGTCTGGTGATGGGAGCGTTCAGCCGGCAGAAGTTTTTCCAGGAGCTTGCTCATGGCTGCCTGCTGCCTACTGCTCAGCAGGGCCTGGAGCAGGTATGGCAGCTGCTGGTTATCTGCCTGCTGTGTCGGCTTCTCTGGATGTTGGGTGAGAGTCCTGTTATTTTGTGCCCACTCAAGTGTTTGTCACTTTGTGTCATCATAATCACCTGTACTGTGCTTTATTTCTTTTTCTTGCTATGTCAGGCCTCCCCGCTTTCGTGAAACACCTGGGCACCGTAGCAGGAGGTTTCTACACTCTCTACCTGTTCTTTGAGCTTCATATGATCTGGGTGGTCCTTCTCAGCCTTCTCTGCTACCTCTTCCTCTTCCTGTGCCGCCACTCTACCATCCGAGGCACCTTCCTCTCCATCACTGTGCTCATCTACCTGCTGCTGGGGTAAGAGAGTCCTCCTCTGATACCTGACAGCAAGTCTGTGTTTGAAGTGAACACTTTTCAGAGTCAGTGTTGCAAGTTGAATTTGCAATGAGAACTACATCAAAACTAAAGCTATTCTTATCCAATTTCATCAGAGAGCTGCACATGATGGACACCACCAACTGGCACAAGATGAGAGGTAGGCCAGGCATCTTTTCTGTAGGCAGCAACATTTGACACATTTCTGATAGATAAAAGCAATAAAAGTGAGTGTTCTAGCTTTACCTTTATATTCAGCATTGATAATGGTCTTATGTTGAAATCTAGTGACTATTTAAGTGCTGCTGTTGTTGTCCAGGTTCACAGATGGTGGTTGCCATGAAAGCCATCTCTCTGGCCTTCGATTTGGACAGAGGTGTTGTGACCAGTGTACCTTCACCCATTGAGTTCATGGGCTATATTTACTTTGTGGGCACAGTCATCTTTGGTCCCTGGATCAGCTTCAACAGCTACAAAGACGCTTTAGAAGGACGTAAGCTGGTAAGTGTGATACAGTATCTAGGAGGTGAGGATTATATAAAAGATTTAGCCCGAGACGAGCCGCTAACTGGTCAAATCTTTGGTTCTTTCTTCTCCTTAGAGCTTTTCATGGCTTTTAAAAGTGTCTGTTAGCTGGGTGAAGAGCCAGGTCTGCCTTGTTATTTCCAACTGTGTGGCACCCTACCTTTTCCCTTATTTCATACCGGTCTATGGAGACAAGCTACTACGCAGGTGAGTGGAACATAGAGATACTCGTAAACAAATCAAAATCCCTGTTTGTTCTCTGGCTTGGATTGCTTACGGATTCATTCTTTTCTTCTATTACCTGCTTTGTTTACAGCAAAAAGAGGAGGAAGATCAGGTAATTAATTGTCCGCCTCAGTGATTCTGAACACACTGTAGGCATACCCTCCATATATTTTGTATTCTTATATTTTGCGTTTGTGCAACACCTTTACGTGCACGCATGTGTCTACATCATTCACCCTCTCTGTGCAGTCACATGTGCGCCAGGACACCCCGTCTCACCCTCTCATTTACCACAACTGTTTCACCATCTTGAAAAATGTGGTGAGACGTAGATCATCACATGGCAAGTCAAACATTTATATGAATTTAATGTATCACTAACATTAAGTGCTACACGTTCTCTCTTTATTCTGTTGCTGCTCAGAGGTACACCGGCAAAGTATGTCTTTTAAGTGTAATAATTAATTCAGTCATTCAATCACGTTCGATTTAACCTTAAATTGGAATGTAACATCCAGCTGCTTCTTCCTCTTTTAATGTCATTGCCTTAGGTGGTTGCTGGCGTATGAGAACACAATGTCTTTCCACTTCAGCAATTATTTTGTTGGTTATTTGAGCGAGACTACTACTACTCTGGCTGGGGCAGGCTTCACCGAGGAGAAAGAAAACCTCAAATGGTCAGAATTGCATGTGCAGTATTAACATGAGCCTTGTTTCTTTTTTATTCACATTTTTAAGCATCCCCCGCTCCCCTTTACCTTTTGTTTTGTAGGGATATGACTGTATCCAAGCCAATGAATATAGAGTTTCCCCGGTCGATGGTGGAGGTGGTAACGTCATGGAATTTGCCCATGTCTTGCTTTCTGCACACCTGTGAGTTATAATGTTATAAAACTGTGATTGCTTGATGGCAGCAGCTGTTGTTTTTGCCTTTTGTTCTCATTATGAGTGGCATGATAATGGCTCATTTAAACAGACAATCTCAAGCGAGCTGATGCTCTCATCTCACAGATGTTTTTAAGAGTGCCCTAAAATTTGGGATGTTCTCCTCCATCATGGTGACATATACAGCCAGTGCCCTTCTGCATGTGAGTACTATGTGGAAGTCTTACAGAGGCAATTGTACATCATACTCTGTACTGTTGTGTGTCTGTTTCAACTAGTGGATTGTTTTGATTCTAACTCTTGTGTCTGGTAGGGTTTGAGTTTTCATCTGGGTGCAGTACTAATATCTCTTGGGTTCATCACGTACATTGAGCACGGTGAGAGTCTGCCTAATGTTGTCTTTCTTCCACATTAGAACCTTTCCATTTAGAGAAGGTGCTTAGCTTTGCAGTAATGGTTAATTGCACCCGCTATTACACACTGTTTCTGTTCACTGCAGTGCTTGTAATTTACCTCATATGGTTGAAAAGGAACTCTTCCTCTGGCTTCATTTTAATGCTATGGTCTTGTTTTGTGTTTCAGTGTTGCGGAAGAGGCTTGCAGCCATTTTTAATGCCTGTGTACTGTCAAAGAAATGTCAGCCAAACTGCACTCACCGGAACAAAAAGGTAATATGCACCTTTCTCCTCTTTGTCCTTTTTTGAGAGAGGTGCCTTTATTACCAGTCATTTAAGATTAGCAGTGGGCTCTTCAGGTTTGTGTGAATATTAAAGTAGTAGTCAGACATTTTGAAAAATATTCTTATTTGCTTTCTTACCGAGAGTTAGATGAGAAGGTCAGTACCACTCTCATGTACGCTAAATTTATATGATAAATATGTATGCTAAATATGAAGCTAGAGCCAGGAGACCATTAGCTTAGCTTAGTATAAAGACTGAAAGTGCGGCTAACCGTAGTGGTTTTTATGGAGGGTTGTCCGGGTCCAGTGACTTCACTGGTAGGCTTCTTTCTTTTTTTTTTTAACCTTTGGACAGAGCCAGGCTAGCTGTTTCCCCCTGCTTCCAGTCTTTATGCTAAGGTATACTAACGATCTCCTGGCTCGAGCTTCATATTTAGAGTACAGACATGACAATTGTATCAGTCTTCTCATCTAACTCTTAGCAAGAAAGCGAATAAGCGGATTTGCCCATAATGTCAAACTCTTCCTTTAACAAAACCCATAATGCACCTCATAATAGATGTTTATTATTTTTATTTCTGTTTAGTTATAGTTAATTTTATTTTTTTCTGTTTTTTAAGTGTTCTAATACATAATACTTTAATAATAATGTTCAACTAATGCTTCATGCTTCACGAATAGAAATGTCTATGTCTCCGACCACAGGCCTGTGGTGTTTTGTACATGCTTTGTACATATTCTGGTTTTCTTCCAACTATTTTATTTGTGCAAATGGCCATTGCACTGGCACTGCTGGCACTTCCTTTCAGAGCAGGAGGTGCTCAAAGGGTGCCTAGCTAGTAGCTTTCCTGGCCTAGTTAGCATTCAGAAAAAATGTGTCCTCTATTTTTACTCTGCATTTATTTAAAAATCTGAAAAATAAACCCCTTATAATAAGAATAATAATACACTTTTTCAGCAGGCAAAGTGACTATCATATTAGAGAATGTATTACTAAAGCAGTATGGACATCAGGTTCTAATGCCAGAAAAAAAACACAACTGCAGCAGTTAAATACAACAGGCTCCATGGTCTGCCTTGCACTGTCAGTTGATAAAGTTTGGGATTTTACTGGCAAGGTGCCAGCAAAAATCCCTCATGTTATATTGGTTACACAGATCAAGAGCAGCGGGGAAGGGGGGGTAATGATTTATGCCAAGGCAAAGCAGCCTGCATAGACTGCAACATACTGCTGATTGTTCACATCACAATTTAGGCAATGCCACTTTAAAGCCCCTGAAAATGTGGTTTAAAATCTTAAGTATTTCTCCATAAAATTAAATATTCATTACTAAATGTGCACCAATCAAAGTTAAAGTTTGGGAGAGGAAGGTATTATTTTTTAAGAGTTTAAGAGTCAAACATTCAGCTAATCTGCTTCATCAAGACTGTGTAAGAGGCTGTGCAGACAGAATAGTTTTTCAGGGCCTTTAAGAGAGAAACCCACACATATTACAATGAAAAAGATATGGATAAAAGTGTCTGAAATATTAATTAAAGTTCTTTGTTCTTACATGATGCCTTGTCTATCCCTCTGCAGGAGCTATGGGTGTATATGATTAACATAGCATTTAGCGCATTGGCAATACTCCACCTGACGTACCTGGGCTCTGTGTTCAACTCCAGTGTGGACTACATGGAGGAGGATGAGGTGAGGTCAAAACATGTTAAAAAGAGTATAGGCCACAATATTTATACAAGCCAAGTCAAGACAAATTTTGTTATATAACCCAATATTGTAAAACAGGGGCTTTACACTGTGTACAGCCTACGACACCCTCTGTCCTTAGAGCTTCAATTCAGATAAGGAAAAACTTCCCAAAAAAACCTTTAGCAGAGGGAAAAATGGAGGAAACATCAGCAAGAGCAAGAGAGGGGGGATCCCTCCTCCAGGGCGGACAGACATGCAATAGATGTCGTGTTTACAGAATAGACCAACGTAAAATTACACCCTGTACTAGTACAGCACACTATGTGACATACAAACATGTGAAATGCTAAAGGAATATAACCTTAGCTGATGCATTTATAGTTTAAAGGAGAGAAGTGTAATTATTTACATATAATTATTTTTGTTTCTAAGTGGTTTCAGAAAGTAAGAACAAACGAATGATGAATCCCGTTTTTTGTAAGAATGTTTTTATGACAGGCATAAATAAGTAGGTTAGCATATATGCGTTGTCCCATTGAGCTTACATCGTGTGTACTGCCCCCTACAGGACGATGTAACCCATCACACCATTCAGAAGTGGTCAGAGCTGAGCTGGACAAGCCACTGGGTCACATTTGGATGCTGGATACTGTACCGCCTCATTCTCTAATAATAAGAGACAGAGAAAGTGAAGGAAGCAATAATACAATTTGTAAGGCTGGTTCTCCACTTCTGCACTGTGACTTTATTCTGCATCAGACCGAAGAGAACTGAATCAACCTGTATACAACAATAAACCAACACGCAGTGTTCAGGTTGCGCTGCATGTTGGCTGGGTAATCTATTATTCTCACCTGCTGGGGACTAGTTTTGATATCCATGAAATGATAGCCCCTATCCTCCCTCCCTTTCTTCCTAATCACGTTCTTTTTATCTGAGCCGCAGTTGTCAGGCCCTCATGTTGTGACAGCAGCTACCGACGTCTCACTGTGAGTCACAATCAATATCTATCAGCATGGTGGAGATCGGCTGCTCCTTTCTGTGGACACACGATAGAGCCCATTATCTAGGTTTCAGAGTCGACTGTGGCACATGTCCTCCAGATGTGGTTTCCCCTCACCTCAAGTGTTTTACAATCGTATTTTTAGGTTTGAAGGATAAGGCTGCTGATTTTCTGTGGTTTTCTGATTTTCAACAAATCCCATGAAAGGACCAAAACCAACAATTTACTTTCTGACTTCCTCTCTTGTGACTCTCAGCCCCAAGCCAATTCTATATGCTTACATTTTTTAAAAGCCTGAATAATTTCCTAAAACAGCTGGGCACTGTAGTTTTTAGCAAACGTTTCTCAAACAAGAGTAAATCGTGCATTTGTTGGGAACTATTTTTAGAAGCAGATGAATACACATTTCGTGCTCTAGTGAGTATATACAGCAGCAGGATGGTGCATGCGGAATTGACTCAAAATAAACTACAGTGCCCACGTTCATTGTAATGAAGGAACATGTCGCCCAGTGCAACTCTTGTTTGTAGAATCAGTTCATTGTTGGTTTTGGTCTTTTCATGGGATTTGTTGGCAATAAGAAAAATATAGAATATCACCAGACTTCTCCTTTAACAGAGCTTGTCTCTTGAGCATGTGTAAGACGACGAAAAGTTTACTTTTGAATTAAAAGAGCACAGGTTATGGTCACAAGGCAGCAATTATAATGTCGCCAATAATTATTTTCCCTTTTGTGAATTTTAGATAAAGAAAATGAATCAGTAAGTCTATTCATTTTTGTGGTGAAATTTCCTAATGGTGTTTGTATTTTGTTTTGTGTTATTTTGATATTTGATATTTCCTTTAAATTGAATTCTTTGCCTTTGCTTAAAGAAGGTCCGATTAGTATTTGTGAACATTTGAAACACTTCCACTCTTCAGTATTAACAAGTTAAAGTTTAGAATCAGGGTATTCCACATGTGTTACTGTAGGGGAAAATGTTTAAACTTCTCTTCCAATTTCATATTAGATTAAATGATACAGTGCACTGTATTAAATATGTATCCTTAAGTACAGATTTTTATTACACTGCTGCTTTTAATGATGCATTTATGTAATTGAAAGAATCAAATGAGTATCAGATTGTCTTCACATTATGTCTATTATCTTTCTTAAATCTAGAGCGTCAAAGGATTTGCTTCTTGACTAAGATGTAGTGTTTTAGATTAGAACCTGAATGTTCGTTCATGCCTGAGATCAAATGCTCAGTCTCTGCAGACACTCAATCCAACAAGTATTTTAAATATTATTCTGATATTTACTTTAAGCCAACTTTTCTTCCTGTAAATGTGAAGGCACTGATACACCTGTGATATTTTTATAAAAATTTTACATGAAACCTGGATTGCTGTCTTTGTTTAATTCAATGTGGAACGAAATCCAAACAGTTAATGTCTGAGAAGATGTGAAATGTAAGTAAATCAGGAATAAATAGAAGCCAGATACATATGGACCGCCATATGAAATTGTTGTTTATTTGAATTACTATTGGGAGGTTTGAAGAAGAATGAATTGACTGTTAGACAGTAAATCATGGTATGAGAGTGAGTTAGGGAAGGATTGGAAAGGGTTTTTTTTTTAGGTCCGGTTTAACTTTGAGTCTATTTCAGAGCCAGAGAGGACAGTGTGGGGAAGGGGGCAGCAAAAGGGAGAGGGGGGAGGAGGAACAGGTTGAACAACAAATGGGGATGGATGGAGATCAGGTTCACATTCTTCCTCTGTGAGAGGTGAGCAGATGCTGTATTGGGAGGCCCAGTCTGCAGGCTCAGGGGGAAAGTGTGGCGCACTCAGCCCTGTTTGCCCCGGGGGCCGCCATGTTTACGACGGCAGGACCCCAGTAGCGTCTCCAAAGCCATCTTCACAAATGCCTGGAAGTTATTGCTTCTCTCCCTTCGGCTGTCCTGCTAAGGGATGAAACACAGACAGATACCTTCACTGGGGACACAGCAATCAGCACCTCATTTCCACACTGTGTATCGGACAAAGGGGTTTCTTGTAGTGTTCCAAACCACTGAAGGCCTATATCAATCCAGCACAAAACAGTTTTTTGCCCTACTTGGAAATCATGTAGTCTGTACACAGATTTGAGTCACTGGGTTAAAATAACATGCTGACAAAATGTAGGTTTTATGTAAATGTTTACCTCCTTGCTTCTTGTTGTCATCTCCTTTCTGATCACCTTTTTTCGGCTGCTCTTTAGGACTCTGAGGTTGCTGTGAAATTAAAGCAAATATAAATAAAGTGAATCAACAAAAATGTACAGATTGAGAAACAAAGAAAATTTTGATTTGATTTTCCTACCTTGGTAGCTGACTTCTTGTCCGACTTATTACCTGAAAATAGTGCAAACACAACTTTTTTTAAATGAGTCACCAAATTTTTATGTAATTGAAAATGCAGCTCGTCTGATGGTACCCAGATAATTTAAACAATATTTTTGTTTCACATTGTTTACCTTTTGTTCCTGGCATTTTGGCTGTACTCCAGAGTCAGTGCTGATTTTTGAGAATGCAGTGCTTAATGTGATGTTCAACTCGGTCATTTATGGCCCGTGCTTGTGAATGGCTCTGTCACTGGGGCCCCTTCGAGAAAGAGCACCATGAACAAGCAAAGAGCCCCGTCAGCTGAGCAGCATGCCCCGCAGCTCTGCAGGTCTTTGCTGAGCCAGGCGAAACCTCAGAGCTGACCTTGTAATACTGCCATTGTGAAGCCACTGGAACTGTGTGTTCACCTATTGTCCATGACAAGAAAGCATTTTCATCATGTTACCATCGACACGATGGTGTTTTTTTTAAATAGTCTACTGGGTCGGGGATAACTTTCTTTCGTGTTGATCAGCCATATTATACCCTGGATAGAGGATTAGGATTATGTCCTGAGAAACCCAAATGAGAAGGTTTTGTTGTTATATGACTACACTAAATTAGTCTTCAGAATTGTCAGCACTGTAGACGTGGAGGATAATAACAAAGATAATTAAGTGAGGCTTAATTTTGCCATCCTTTGCATTCTTCATTGTGTGGACTTCCATACAGGCTAGTAAAATATTGATGATATAAACCAATTATTTTGCACCTGTGGTCCCTAAAGGCACCATTCCCAATATGCAAATAATTGTAGGCCTACTACCACTGACATTACTGTGTGCTTGTGTGTAGGGGTGGGAGGACGGTAAACACAATATATTCATAATGCTGCAACATTTTATAGAGTGGCTGAAAAACAATGTATTTTCCATCCTATGAAACCATGATGTTGTAAATAGTGTCATAGTGTCTAGTTTTGGTCGTGGCCTGTTGCACTTTCTAATCCAATCAAATTGTGGTCGGCTCTTCATACTGGATCAAACAATAAAACATGTAAAGGCTGTGAATCATCATCCCGGATTCATGTGGCTCCACATCACAAAGTGGGCTGGTTACACCGTGTCATGTGACTCGACAGAAAAAGCAGCGATGGACAAAAGCTAAGGAAGGTGAGCCGTTTTCATACGTATTTCTCGGCGTTTCTTTGCTGTATTATCGCAATACAGTGCCTAATACTCTGTGTAAAATTGCTAACTGATAGACTGTGTATGTACATTGAAGAATGGATGGAAAACAGATTTTTATGCCAGGACATCGCATATGATGCTGTGGCTAACTTGCTAATTGCTAGCTAACGTTAGCAGTCAAGAAGGCTCGCCTGCTCTTGGTGGTGCTTGCTATCCGCAGGCAAAACACTGCCCAGCCCGTTCTTTCTTTAGCTCCATTTGACTATTTCAGTTCACAACAAGTATTTCCTGGTGTCAAAGTCACATAGTAAAACATAGCTGAATAACAAGGTATTTTCCCTGTGTTGCTATTAGATTCTGTATCATCGCTTGATTCAACGTTGTGGATGGGAGGGTTGGGGTGATATTTCAGTTCTATGAATGTAACATTCATGTTAGCTAAGCTAAATTTTCATACAGTGCATAAATGTAACGTTTATTAGTGAAAGTAGCTAAAAAAAAATATTTGAAGTGGGTGTGTATTTTGACAGGAAACTGCCCTGGCAGTGGATTCCTCTCTACCCAGAGTGCTTGTGGAATGGCAGCAGTTTGGCAGCAGGTTTTGGCAGTGGACGCAAGGTGAGACTCAATCATGCAGTATACTTTAATAGTCTAAACTGATGAAGAAGCTATTCAGACGTGTAATTGCTTATGGATCACTTGTGAGTTATTGTATGTGCTGTGTCAATTCTTTCCCTCCCCAGGTACAATGCTTACCGCACGCCTACGTTCCCACAGTTCCGAACTCAGTACATCCGCCGACGCAGCCAGCTGCTCAGAGAGAACGCCAAGTGTGGCTTTGAGCCGGGGCTGCGCAGGCAGTACCTGAGGCTGCGCAGTCAGCTGCTGGCCCTGCGCTACGGGCCCCTGTCTGAGCAGAGCAGCTTCAGGGCCAGCAGTGTGCGCAGCTCCCGCACCACACTGGACCGCATGGAGGTCAGACCCAAAGAAATAGAAAGGGCAGGGAAAGTAGAAATGAAAGAATAGGAGGGGGTGTTTACAAATTTGGAAAAAGGAGATATAAAAATATCTGAGAGTTGGAATGAAAATATAGGATACAACATACGAGAGCCATCTGGATGGCTAGACCTGTTTTCATAAATCAGCAGCATAGCCAAACAACACTTTTGTTGCCCATGCATATTAAGCTGAGCAGCTTGGTTGAAATGGCTGGCATTGCCCATGTATATGGGCAATATCATTCACTTAAAAATGCATGGTAATTTCAATAAATTTTCAAGAATATTGATGGTTATTTTATGGTTATTTGTGCTCGCAAGTTCCTTCTTTATTTGCACTCACTCCTACGAGGTTCTGTCTCCCCCTACGGCTCCCCTCCCTCCCTCCCTCCCTCTCCTCTCCTGTCTGGCAGGACTTCGAGGAGGACCCCCGCGCACAAGGGGCTCGTGGTCACCGCCGGTCCGTCAGCAGAGGCTCCTACCAGCTACAGGCCCAGATGAACAGAGCCAACTATGATGAGAGGTACCCAGAAGAACACCACACAGAGATCCTCAACTTGCACCCAGTATCTTCTCTCATTGTCTCTAGCAACTGAATCCTCTTTGATTTATTTCTCCTTTGAGCTATTGTGTTTTGTTGGATTTACTGACTGTTATTCTGGGTTGCTATGGGTTGTGAGGTGTGCTGTATTGATCATATGCTTACATGGTGGCTTTTATTTCTGGCCACAGGCCTCCGGGCAGTTTGGTGCCCACATCAGTGGCAGAGGCCAGTCGCGCCATGGCAGGGGACACAACTTTGAGTGAAAATTATGCTTTTGCTGGCATGCACCACATATTTGACCAACATGTAGACTCTGCTGGTAAGTAAATGGTTTTTAATATATGATAATCCATTTGTATACATAAATCTTCAACATTTATTTCACTCTATATTCCTCCCCTTCTTCTTCCAGTTCCGCGGCTGCAGTTTGCCAATGATGACAAGCACCTCCTTGCTTGCTGCTCACTGGACGGCACCCTGTCTATCATGACGTTGTCCCCGTCTCCACCCAGTGTTAAGGTGACCCTGAAAGGTCACGGGGGTCCTGTCACAGACTTTGCTTGGTCTCTTAGCAATGACATCATTGTGTCGACATCACTAGATGGGACTCTGCGTATCTGGAACACGGAGGATGGTCGGTGCATCCGAGAGGTCAGAGACCCAGAATCCAGCGAGTTGCTCTGCTGCACCTTCCAGCCCATGAATAACAACCTTACTGTGGTGAGTCCCATTTGAGACACACTATACTTGTTATATTCTCTAGTAGTAATTCCTTAGTACCACAAAAAGGGAATTGTACTCAATTATGGGTATCGACATTGAGAAACACCCAAGAACTTAATGTTAGACTGGAAAGGAAAGTTTTTGGAAAGCTTTTTGTGTCCTCTGTCTTTAAAATCTATGAGTGAGGATGCACCATTTTTGTTTTACAGTGCTATACTTCTAGTATTCTAATAGATTTTTAAAGAATATTTTAAATATTTTCTCTCTCACCTGCAGATTTGTGTGGTCTACTTTTAGGGTACCAACAACAAAGTCCTGAAAATATGTTTGCAGGAACAAAATTCTGCTAATGTTTGTTTCATCAACAACATTAGCACACAGATGACAGTAGGAGTGTTTCTGGACTAAATGTTTGAGTTCTATACCAGCTGTGATACTTTGATATTGTTTTCACAGTAAATCAGAGTTAATTCAGAATTTCTTATAAAAAAATAAAATTCTAAAAAACTTCTGGTAATATTTAATAATCTGCTTAACAGTCTGCATGTATTACTGTGGTAAGTCCTATAAGTCTGTTTAAAATAAACTCAAATTTTCTAATTGAGCACATAAAGTATGTGATGCACTATTGACCTTTCAAATGTCTGCATGTCAGACTGCACGTTGCAGCTTGAAACTGTGTTTGCAGATTTTGCCTTACGAAGTGCAAATGACATTTGTGTCAAATGGGAAAAGTTGTCATTGCAAAGGAAGGCACTAGTTAAACCTGAAAAATACCATAATACCTTTCAGTCATGTATCAGTTACCACACAGGCAGCTGTTTTACTGCAACACCCTTACTGTTTTCTTGATACTTGAAGGCACAGTCCAATTTTCTGACATATGGTGTTCAGAATCTTGGAAGCGTTTTGCTCTGCTCTGGTTCTGATATATCCGGAAACCAACCCCAAATCACTGACGGTGGCTTTTGCAGCTTTTATTTCCTCTTTGACGTACATAAAATCGTGTAAAATTAATTAATTATCATGCATCTTATAATCTTATTTTACTCCAAACACTGGCTCATTTTTGTGAGGGAGGTTTATTCACAAAACAATAATGATATCAAGCATGCTGAGGCCAAACCTCCCAATAGTAGCTTTTCATCTCATTCCCAATTACTGCATGCATATTTACACTGTGCAGACATTGATTAATATTTTAGAACTAAATGTCATGTTTTGTTACCAAAGCAAGTGGTAAATGTCTTGGATAATGTTGTTTTTTCTCTGCTTTGTCATTGACAAATACGGTAATTGATCTGCAGAATGTAAAATGAAAGCAGGGTTGTGCACAGCAGTGTCCATTTACGGCTCATTAAATGAAACGTGGGAGATTGATATTTGTTTTTAACTGATAGTCACTACAACAATAAGCAATACCATTAGAGGAGAGGACGAAAGGAAGGTTTCTTTCTGGTTTGTACAGGTTTAACTTGTCTGTCCACCAGAGCTGCCCTGCATTGGTCTCATCTGTCTGAACGCAAGATGACAGTAGATGCTTTCTGTTGGTGTCTAGTATTAGACCTGCACTGGTTTTCACTAGTCTAACTGACTCTCTAACTGCACCAGCAAAACAAACTACAGCCAGTGCTGTTCCCAGTCAGTATCTCAGTGCTGCTCTCTGTAAATAATGAAGGTCCTCACTCCCAGTTCTGTGTTGCAGGTGGGAAACAGCAAGCACCACCTGCATGTGGTGAACATCTCCACTGGGAAGAAGGTGAAGGGGGGCTCCAGTAAGCTGACAGGCCGCGTGCTGTCTCTCTCCTTTGATGCTCCGGGGAGGATCCTTTGGGCGGGTGATGACAGGGGGAGCATCTTCTCCTTCCTCTTTGACATGGCCACAGGTACACTCACAACATTTCCATCTGGCAGAGGAGGGCAAAGTGTGCAGTGATGGATCACAAATTATAATTAGTTTTTGTATCATGTACTGAATGCCCCCACCCCCACCCCCGCAGGGAAGCTGACCAAAGCCAAGCGCCTGGTGGTGAGTGAAGGCAGCTCCATCTGCAGCATATCTGCTCGGTCCTGGATTAGCAGAGAGGCCAGAGACCCCTCCCTGCTGATCAATGCCTGTGTCAATAAGCTGCTGCTGTACAGGTCAGTCTGTTAGGGCAAGTCATCGTTTATTAAGAGGCAGTTTTGTCTCAGCTGTGCCATCTTCATTGGTACATTGAATTTGATCAGTTGTGCCCCCTTTGCGTTGGCAGGGTGGTGGACAATGATGGTACACTACAGCTGAAGAGAAGCTTCCCTATCCAGCATGGTTCCCAGCTCGTTCATAGCATCTTCTGCCCCCTCATGTCTTTCAGACAGGGGGCCTGTGTGGGTAAGAAGTCTCAGTGTTCCTGCTGTGATGTTTTGAACAGAAAATTAGACCACAGTTCATTATATGCTGCAGGCTATCCAATGTAGGAAAAAAAAAGGTATGCAAAAAATAGCATACTGCTGCTTTTGGATAAAAAACAAAGCCAAAATAGCAACCTTTCAGCAATTAAGTAACCTACCTTGTTAACCTGAATGTGTTTTTGAGTGAATTTAATAGGTTTTGTAAAGCGTTATACAGCATGTTGTGTACATCAGAGCATTTATATTTGACACACTCTACCTTAGAGCTTCACCTTACTTGACTTTCCTTTTATTCTTTTTTAACAATCAACCCTGTTCATTTTATTCAAGGCTTGTCAGTGTTTAAATTATCAGGTTTGTGTCTCCAATTAACAGAAAGATCTCACTCTTAACAATACCCGCGAGAATGTTCGGTTAAGGATGTGTTGTAGTTTCATTGTTACAAAAGCCACAGATATTTTGCAACAGGGCTGCATGACCTGACAAACAGAAAGACACCTGAGAAGTGTTTGTGGCGAAACTGGCTTTTAATCTGCATCTCTTGAGTGTTGAGTGGCATTTTTTTCCTGCTAGAAATGTAAAGGCTGTATTGTGCATACAAGTGATTTTAACACTGTGTCTCTTGATAGTTTAGAGGCAGTGTAAACTACAGAGATACCCATTTTCAATTCAGAATGAATTGTTTTAATAAGCCATCCATCATATATTTCTGCAGTTTCACCATGTAACTTCTTATTCTACTGATTTTCCCTCTCCCGCAGTGACTGGCAGTGAGGATGCCTGTGTCTACTTCTTCGACGTGGAACGCAACACCAAGGCGATAGTGAACAAGTTACAGGGTCATGGGGGGCCAGTGCTGGATGTTAGCTTCAACTGTGACGAGAGTTTACTGGCATCTGCCGATTCCACTGGCATGGTCATCATCTGGAGGCGGGAGCAAAAGTGACTGATCCACCAATAAAATGCTTCCATCCACTGCATACAAAAGGCCCGCCGCTCCTTAACCGTCCAATAACAAGTCTGTAGATTTTCACTGGAATGTAACAGGATGCGTTAATCGTTTTAATTTAATGATACTCAAGTGCAATCAGATAGAACACCATGTTGTGTAGGTGGTTGGGATGTCTTAGAAATTCAAGAGGTGTGTGTGTGTGTGTGTGTGTGTGTGTGTGTGTGTGTGTGTGTGTGTGTGTGTGTGTGTGTGTGTGTGTGTGCGTGTGTCAGTACTCCTACAGCTGCAGCTGAGAAATAGTTTTTCAACAAAGAAAGAAAGAGAGCGCACTAGTCCCATGCATGTGTCAAGCCTTACCTCTGACTTGTGAAGAGGATACGACGTAAACAACAGTCCCTCTGGCATAGATCTAGTTCACTATTTATGTAACTGTTATTCAAGCAGTGTAATCAAGTGTAGTAAAACCGCCTTATTTGCTTTCACTTCTGCAATTGCCTGTTTGCATTTGAGACCATGTGCATGACATTGAACTCAGAATCTGTCGGTAGGCAAATTGATCATCCCAAAAGACAAACAAGTGAGTTTTTATGTGTTTGTACTTATCTGTGTGTGTGTGTGTGTGTGTGTGAGTGTTTTCAGTATATGCTGGTTGGAGATTAATATAATTTATTTAAATCATACAGAATAAACTACTGTAACTGTCAGCAGTCTGTTTCTTTTTCCACAAAATATATTTGAAACAATACAATTTCAAAAAACGGATATAGTAATAACAGAGGAGCTTAATGTAGTACGGTGGTCAAACCTACAGTGTAGGAGTGTATTAGTCATTGTGTGGGTCTTCGAGATCTGCACAGGATTCCCCCCTACATCAATTACAAAAAGATGTGTAAAAATGTACTGTTGCAATTGGAGCTGAGCAATATATCTATAATGTGTTATGAGATCAGGTATTAGCCTATTGTCTTGGGATTTTGGTTGTTATAACATTGTGGAAGAGCTTCTATGTTGTCTTTTAAGGTCTTTAAGGCTGTAATGTCTTTTGAGTGTGTTCTAGCTGAGAAATAATAGTAAAGCCTGTGCCTATTTGGCCATCAATAATAATAATCACATATATAATGATGTTTTTAGCCATGCTAGCGGCGTGGTTCTATGGATGGCAGCATCAGTCGATCCACCACTTTGGTCCAGCAGTCTGAAATATCTCAAAAACTGTTGGATGTATTGGCATGAAATTTTGTACAGTCATTCATGGTGCCCAGAGGATGAATCCTAGTGACTTTTGTGATCCCCTGACTTCCAGCGCTACCATGAGGTAGACATTTGTGGTTTTGAGTGAATCTTGACGGATAAATTGTGAAATTTGCTACAGATATTTAAGGTCCCTGGAGGATAAATTCCTTGACTTTGGTGGTCCCCTGACTTTCAATCTAGCGCCATCATCAGGTCAAAATTTCAATTTGTCCAATACTTTAGTGTATGACCAAACACCTGCAAAACTAATGACATTCACATCAAACTCAGCTCTACTTTGTGTATTGTCCTAATGAACAACTGTTAAAATACTAACACGCTAAACTAAAACGCTGAACATGGTAAACATACCTGCTAAATATAGCATGCTGCTGTTAGCATTTAGCCCAAAGTGCTGCTGTGTAGTCTTGTGTGTCAGTATCTCTTTAAAGCACCAGCAATCAAACCCCGAAATGCCCCCCCTTTACAATATTGAGGTTTAAGGTCAAATCTATTATAATACTTAATTTTGTCAACCTCACCAAGGTGTAGTTAGTTGCAGGTACACTGTAAATATCTACAAACTATCAGAGAGATCAGAGGTTCCCAACCTTTTCGGATTGTGATCCCTTAAAGTAATGTAGACTTGAGACCCCTCACAGTGTTTGTGTTATGTTATGTGATAGGGTGATTTTTCCTTGTCCGATTTTGTTTCACTTGAAGGATTTTTAGAGGCCAGGAGGTGAAGGTATCTAATATTTCACAAGAAAACAGCAAAATCTGAAAAAAAAAAATACATGATATTGTTCAGCAAAAGTGTCTGGTGACCCCTCAAATATTTCTTGGAACCCTTGGACGCATCTTGACCACCAGTTCTGAAACCACTGAAGTAGACTCCAACCAGACATTCAAGCTCCCACGCATGAAGAAATTTCTATTTTCTAGGTCTAGACAAGCTATAAAAATGATACATTAGTGTTGCATTGACAGACTAATACATGACTGCAATTCGAGATATTATGTCTCACATTGCTGTCTCCACACTGTTTACACCGTCTCAGTGTAAGAGAAAGACATACATAATTACCTAAAAACTGTGGGAAAAAAAAGTAACTGGTGCGCATAGTGTGCGTAGGAATCTGTGATTTAACGTTTCAAACACATTATGTATGATTTATGCACAAATGCAGTGCCCTCAGACTTGATTGTTTTCCTCTCAAGGTTGGTGAGGGTATTGTGACGTATAAATGTGGCTGTGTGAGAGTGAAAGCACAGTGAATGGTTGCTGTTTGGGAAGGTCAGGACGGGTCTTTGACTGAAACAGACAGGATATGTGCTGATAAAAAAACAAGAAATCCTGTGCAAGAGAGCAACACAAAACTTTTCCTGTGTGCTCGGATGGGACAATGCAGCTAGGCCTCTGCACAACTCTGCATCTTCAGAACAGTGGGTGAAGGACAAGTTTTCTCAAATGAGTAAGACGCCCTTTGTTGTGGTGTATCTTGTAGGGAAGTGGGAAGAAAACTAAAAATAAGCACTTTAGATGAATCTTCAACATCAGCTCTGGTGAGACAAAGTCGGATACAACCTGTTAAACCTGGACTATTTAGAGGATGTTCACACAGTTGATACTGCTCACTGTGGAAACATCTTTTCCATCAGCCACAGTCTGAGCGCACAAATAAAGACAATGGAAATTATCTCTCATTCAAATTCAAAATATGGGCTAATTGTTTATCAAGAGAATACACAATCATACAATGGCTAGATTTCAATCAGGCCTTAATTAAGACTGAAAAATATTATTTTCTCCCCATCCTTTCCATTTTATTTTACAATGGCAGAAGCATAATTATGTAGTACGGTTGGTTGCATAAGGTTTGCGGATGTGGAGTCTGTATGATTTGTAGTGTTTTACCACTAGAGAGAGATTCAGTACATGAAGTATTTTTTTTATGTGATTTATGTTCCTTATCATGCAGAGGAGTTACAGCAGCACTTAAATGCTTTCTGTTATCAGCAGTGGTATTTTTTTTACTCAGAAAGTGAAGTTTTATTCATCCAGATATGGTACCACAAGCACATGTGAGCTTTGAAGAACAGAATTTGTTTTTCTGGTCCATTGAGAGATTGGATGCTGCCTTAAAACCACTTCTCGGTTTACACAAAAGATTCCACAGCTGCCGCTTGAAAAGCCTTCTACACCGGAGAGCAGTTATTTTTGTTTACATTATTTTACTGTCACTATTTCTGGATTTTGCGTTGTATTAATAGCGTCTTCTTTGTATATGACATATAATGTGGTAAAAAAAATAAAATACTCTAAATGTGAATTAACGTAACTCATCATCTGTGGAGTTTGGTTAATCCTTGAGTCCCCTCACACTTTGTCTGTTTTTGTAACACATTTCAAGGACCTTCCAATATATTTGCTTTTGCTTCATTGTTTAAAGCGTAACTTTCGAAGGTAAAAAAAGGATAAAAATGTCCTCTTACAAATGAAAAACTGAATTCATAAGAAGATAAATGCATCCTTTGCTCAATTCAGTACATTCAGTGGTTTTGCTGCTACAGCCTCACTGGTATGACCATTAGCTAATGGTGGCTAATGATAGCAAACTTTACGTAGGCATTGCTGTATAACATTATATGACACAGCTTCATCATGTTATTGAGTTTATGAGTCTTTCCTATCTGTGCAACTGTGGCATTATGTTTTATCATTACCCTGGGTGTTTCATTCATTGCTGTAAGGATCCAACCACATTTTCTGTTCTCACACAGTTGTTCAGTTCAAGCCTTGTATAACAATTCTAGTTCGTAGATATCGCTTACGTTTTTTGTGTGTGTAGTTATACCCTTGTTTCCACAGATTTAAAAGGTTAGGTATGAGTAAGAAATCTCAGCTCCTTTTGACTCTACATATGTTGCTGGTCAGTGCTCAGTGAAGAAAGGAAAGTGTCAAGATGACTTCCATTTCGTGTACCTTTTTTTTTTTGTATATCTATATCTAAAACGGACACAGGATGTAATTTGTGCTATATGTACTGTAAACTGGTCTATTTCCTGTGAAGTGTTCTCCACAAGGATCCAGGCAGGTCATGACTCAGAATGCATCAAAAGTAGAGTCTTTATTGATGAGTGGGCAAAAGAACCACCTCAGTTAAACTGTACAGTTACAGAATATCATCTCGCGAAGGAATGCCAGACGTAAAAATTATGGACCTCAGTTCACTTTTCACTTTGTCTTCCCATATGAACATCTGTACAAGTTGTAATCCACAGTCTTGAATCTATGAAATGCAGTGGAATGCATGCTAATACAGTATGCTGTGCAAGTGTCCACATTTAGATAATTGACTGCACAAGTATATCTATGCCTAACATACTGTAGGTCTGACATTTGTATTACATGAATCTTAATTTGGAGAGACACCTTAATGTAGTCTAAGCTGGTTTCCATACACCAAACATCTCTGGGGTCGTATTCAGCCTGAAGACGTTTTTGATTTTGACCTTACTGTGATTCAGGACACTCGAATGGTGACATTAATGTCGAGGGGAAATATAAGAGGGCCTGGTAACATTCAAGTTTCCTCTACATTAAGTGCCACTTCATTTTTTCATTTTTCTTTTGTATTCTGGTGAGAGCACAACAGTACTTTAAAACATTCCCAAGACCATCATTTGCAAATAAATGTTCATTTGCTAATTATTTTTTTAAAACGACTTAATTCACATCATCATTAAAGTCATTAAATCCTATGGCCTGTTTGCAATTTACAAGTGTTGTTTTCTAATTATTCTGTCCCCGTTTTCATTATCCATCTATAGTTCACATTTGCTTGTACATTACCATTAAAAATTAGACTACATTTTCAGTCATGGAAATCCATTTAAAGGATACATTTCCATATGATGACTGTTCAATTTTGCATGATTTTGAGACACCAAGATGAGGCTGCTTTCATACTGACTCAATATTACTGGAACCTATTCTATCATCATTATTTCTCTCATCGTTCTCCCTCCCTCCTCTCTTCTCTTTCTACCTCTTCCTCTCTCTCTCTCACATACACACACACACACACACACACACACACTCAATTGCTATATAAAAACACACAAGCAGGAATGTACATTCCCGTACAGTCTATACAATATGAAATCAAGTCATATTTCAAAATAGTGTCATCTGCTTAACATGTATAGTTTACAAATAAAGGAAACAGGCAATTTTTTATGATACAAAGAAACCTGACACGCCCTAAATCAAGTCCAAAAAATCAAGCATGTTAGGGGCTTCTTGGGTTCACAACAGCTATTTAAATGTATCCAAGGTTATTGGGTCCATTCGATATTCTGCAGTCTCCTTTGAATTACATGAAAAGGCGTCCGGGGTGGTCTATCAGTCCATTCAGACCCTTTGAGTTCCTTGACGTGTTTCAGAGTTAGCAACTCTCTGATCAACACTTTCTATTGACAGTCCACTGCACACTTCTTCAAGGATTTCAACCCTCTGTGTGTCTGTCGTGTGTCTCATGTGACACAGAAACAAATTCTCAGTTGAAAGCTCTGGGGCGTGTCCCACTAAAATAAGGCAACATTATTTTAAAATGGCATCTGTCACACTTAGTTGGAGCGGTGATTGTTGTGATCTTTCCTACGTATTAATCATACAGTACGTCATCAGAAATACAAACCATTAAAGTGTTACCGGGGCATTTCTACCGCCCTGTTCGAACCTTCGCACCTGACACATTTATTCAAACATCGACATTCTTAATGAAATGGCACTGTGCCTGCATTTGTTGGCAACAATTTGATTTTGTTGTGCAAAACAACAAAACAGACATTTAACCAAGATGCATTACATCGCTTCTACTTTCCAAATTTCCCTTTAAAACCTGAAACATTCTCTTCATTAAGCTCATATCTTATCACATAATGCAGTAGGCCTCATCCTGGGGCAGGTGTTGTTTAGTCCTCCAGTAGGTGGGCAGGTGAGCTCTCAGCACTTTCCTCAGGTCCTCGTTGAGCAGGAGACAGAAGATCGGGTTGACTCCGGCTTGGGCGAAGCTCATCCACACTGTGATGGAAAGGTACTTGTGAGGGATGGTGCAGGACTTGACGAACACCCTCCAGAAGCATGCCACGATGTAGGGAGCCCAGAGGACCAGGAAGAGCAGGGTGATGGTGTAGAACATCCTGCCCAGCCTCCTCTCTGACCTCACCTCTTCCATCCCAAGCAGTCGCCGGTGTTGATTGTGTAAATTCTGCCTGATGCCCAACAGAGTGGGTGGCATGGGACCACGACCGAACCCCGCAATCCAGTTAGCTGCAGCTTGACCTGTGGCCCCAGGACCGTGGAAGGTCCAGTTCTGGCTGATAGCTGGCACTAGCTGGACGGGTTTCATCTTGCGGTGCCTGTACTCAAACAGCAGCAGCTTGGCGTAGAAACCGTGGGTGGCCAGGACCACCACAGCCAGCATGAGCATGAAGCCCAGGGTGTCGTTGGTCTTCAGGTAGCGGTGTTCAAAAATGCACTGATCCTCATCACGGATGAACTTGTATGTCCCCACATCGAAGACAGGCGGGAACGCCATGGCCACGGCCAGAGTCCACACCATGCAAATGATGGCGGCGCAGGTCCAGATGGTCATGCGCTTGGCGTAGAATCGGTGGTGGGCGATGGCAAGGTAGCGGGTGACAGCCACACAAAACAGCATGAAGGCAGCGTGAAAACAAAACAGCACGGCCATAAAAGCCACAACTTTACAACTCAAGGCACTGTAAGTCCAGGCCGAGCTGTTGTGGACGGAAACCAGCACAAAGGGGAAGCAGGCAGCAGAGCGAACTGCATCGGCCAGGCACAGGTCCAGGAGAAAGAAGTAAGGAGCCTTGTGAAGTGTCCTGTCTCGTAGGACCAGCATGGAGACCAAGAGGTTGCCTACAAGGCTGACACAGATGATCAAACCCAAGAAGACCAGCTTAAAGTAGGCAGACACATCTGTGGCAGAGATTCCTCCACTGTTCCTGCTGCTGCTGCTGCTGCTGCTGCCGCCTCTTGCCAGTCCGCTCTGTGAAGCCAGCACAGCCAGCAAACTACCGGGGCCATCGATGGCAAAGCTCTGGTTAGCCATTCTATCACCTTCCACGAGAGCCTGCCTGGTTCGGGGCCCTTTATAAACACTACTGATCCTCCTACAGCCGTCGTCTCCCACGGCTCTCTCGTCTTTACAAGGAGAGGCCGTAAGGGTCTTTTCTACATAACAGACTCATCGTTCCTCTTTGTCCACAACCTCACCACCTGTGAACAGAGACACACATTTTTGAAGAATAAAAAACAAGATGTCGTACTTGCCTGTTAGGTCTAAAACAGTCCACTAAACGGAAGCAAAACTTACATTTAACAGCATTGACATAGAAGTGCTGTGTTGGGCAACACAGTGGAAATTTCTGCCTTCCTGTTTCTCTATGGCTGGGATCAGATCAGCAGCTCTACAGCATGCCAGCTCCTTGGCTCTCTCAGTAATTACCTTGCCCGTTGCTAAGATACAACAGCTCACATACTTTGTGCAAGTGTGGGTGTTTGAGTGAATGCATGGGGGTGTACAGGGGGATGGAGCAGACACAGTACAACCAACACTGGGCATGTCCAACAAACAGAGATGTTGTAAATGAGCAAAGAACATTTTATGCTTTCTCTCTGCTGCTCTGTGCATGTGTATGTGCGTGACAGCCGGTTAAAGAGCAGAGGGTGTAATCTGTATACCATTCACAGCAGATAACACATATGAGGATATAATGGAGCAGAGCAGGCAGCCATTTGATTTTTACCGTAGGCCTATACGTGTGAAATGTGGATTTTTACTTAACAGGAGGAGAAAGTCCTCATATCATTGTGATTATCATTGTCAGGCCTCAGCGTTTCAACAATCCGCCTTGTTTAAAGAAGGCATGATTAACAATGTGAAAATTCAATGATAAAAAAGAACAAAGAAATACATTTCAGATGCCGCCTCCCTTAAAAACTAATTTATAGGCATGAGGTGACAATAAAACATAGCTGTGCTTGTCTGGATGGGCCTTGCCTATGTAGGCCGTGAAACACAGGATGATTTGCTGCAAGTGTAGGCTTAATTTTTCCCCTCCATACATAACAGCCCTCGGCCGCCTTGACAAATATCATTTCACCTGATTAGATGGCTGCCATGTCAGCTAGGCCTGAAACACAGGCTGGAGAGAAAAACAGATTAACAGGTGTCAAAATCACCTCTGCATGTGTGTGTGTGTGTGTGTGCGTGCGTGCGTGCGTGCGTGTGTGTGTGTGTGTGAGGAAGAGAGAGACAGAGAGAGATGATAACCTACCTTTCATCCCCTCATTTTGTGTGTGTGTGTGTGTGGATCTGTTCTTCTCTCGCGGCAACAACAAAAAAAAAGAGATCCCAGTCGCTTTGTTTCACTGTTTGTTAAATCGAGAGAAAAGCACATAATAAAGCCTCATGCTCTTGCTGTGCTCTCGGGCTCAAACGACACCTGTTATGCATAAATCCATCGCGAGGAAATCGAATCGAGCAACATATAATAAACATAAGACGGCAGAGGCGATCTAATAATCAACAGCTGATCGAACAGTCCAGGATGAGGACTCTGCCGTTAAGCCACACTTAGCCTAACAGATATGTATATTTAAAAAAAAATCCACTGCCTCCCTTTTACAGTTTCATGGAGAGGGATGTGTTCATTTGGTCTGTGTCTGAATATCATCCGAGAAAACAGATTTTATGTTGCATCACGTCGAAGGTGGATTTCCAGAAGGCTAGAAACAGACGCGATCAAAAATATATATATCTTGTTCTGTTCATATATCCAAAATGATGTCAGATTTTCAATGCATATAACAACCCACCCACTAACGTTTGAGAGGAAAAAAGATCGCGCATCCCCTAAATGAATCGTCTTGGCATGTATATTGGCTAGTGGCACCAGAACAATTAGTCCACACAGACAACAGCCTCGATACGTCTCTTTCTCCCATCTTTCAGTCAAAAAAATAATTGTATTTACCCTGAACTGTTAATATGCAGTCTTTGTTTAGCTGGCCAGCGAAGGTGGACTACATCTCAATAGTCCACAATAAAAAGCCTCCATGACAGAACAGATACATTTCTGACAAATCCAGCGATGTCACCGGGAAATTCACATCGCCAACGCTGTCGAAATCACGATTTTAAAAAAAAATGGGGAGAAAAAAAAAAACAACCCAAGAAAAACAAAAACAACGCGGCTGGATTAGGCGAATTATTCCTGAATAATCCCAATTATGGCTGCTTGCAAGGAGGCAGCTCGCACATTCGCGGAAATCGTCGGTTTTATTCGGGGAGAGGGAGAGAGAGAGAGAGAGAGAGAGAGAGAGACCTGTGCAGTGGTGTGGGCCGTAAACCTGAAAGTGATGTTTCAGTCTAACCGTCTCTCCCTGGCTTCATGTATGACGCGTCTGTTTTCTCCAGCGTGGACACAGCGAGGAGCTCCAGCTGTCAACAAACTGTCTTTCATTGGTCTCCTGCCCTTGGTGACAGGGCTGGGCTCACTGGAGCCCAAAATGATCCAGACAGGCCCGACAGGGCAGCAGCAAGGAATTCTGGGTCCTCTGGAGGAATGTTGGGCCTCCTTTTTCAGTATAGAATAATAAAACTCGAATTTACATGGCAACCTAAAATAATCACCAGAGCCATCATCCCGTACAGATTACAGTGTTTTCATTTTCTATTTATGCTTCATATTTTACCTTCATGTATAGTTTATTTACTGCTTGTAAATTGTTACATTGGCACCATCATTTGTACCCTGCACCCCCCTTTATCTTATTTTTTCTATCTTATTATCTTAAGTTTTATTCTACTATACTTACTACTTAACTATAATAATAACAATATGATAATAATAATAATAACTTTATTTATATAGCACCTTTCAGTACAAAGTTACAAAGTGCTTTACAGTAAAAACAAATAAAATATGTAATTACAATCCAAAACATAAGATATTAAACAAGATAAAATAGTGTTATATCTTGTATTAAACAATTTTCTCTTGTTTCACTATGGATTGAAATGCAATTTTGTACAAACATTCTTGGTCCCCAGAGGATGAAGCCTAAACATTTTGGTAATTCCCCAAGCTTTTTCTCTAGCACCACCATGAGGTTTGTGGTTTTGATTGAAATGAACTAACTAACTAATGGATGGATTGCCATAAAACTGGCACATATTCATGTCAACTTTTCATCTAGCGCCATCATCAGGTCAAAACTCAAACATCAGCCTGTGCTTTGTATTTGGTGCAAATGTTAGAATACTAACAAACTAAACTAAGACGCATGTTAGCATGCTGACGTTATTTAGCTCAAAGCACCTCTGTGCCTAAATACATCCTGACAGAGGTGCTAGTGTGGCTATAGACATCTTGTTTTATTATGTATGTGTATGTAGTACCAGGTATACAATTATTTCACTACGTGTACCAAGCATTTTGAGTATAAAATGTTTCTTTAGGATCAATAAAGTTTAATCTTATCTACATTGTTTGAATTAGAAACCTCTTACTGGCTGATTAAAACACCCAGTGGCCTTATATAAAGTTAAAGTGTTATTCTGGGGGGCATTTTGCCTTTATTTGATCCCAGACAGCAGAGAGGTGACAGGACATGAGGGATGCAACATAAGTCCCCAAGGGGGGCAAAGACCAGCGACGTTGCAATTACGGTCAGCATCATAGACCCACAGGCCAACAGGACGCCCCAAAAGTGTTATATACAATATTGATGTACAAACCACAAAGGTATGTAATAGATAACAATTGACCACATTACTTACAGTCCAAAAACAAGTATTTGAGAAAGAGCAATATAACTACACTGAAGTAAACTAAACAACATTTACGCCCTATAAGCTGATTGCCACTGACAAGATGGCTTGTCTGATAAACTGCAGGCCTACATGTAGTTTTGGATTGAAAGTAAATGTTGGAAAGATGTCTTTTTCATTTCTTTAAAATGAGAAATCTGTAAGGTTTTTAATGCTTTGTTCAATATTACAAGTGGAATGATTTCATATACTATGGGAAACAAGATTTGTCTTGTTTTGGGGGATTTTTGCTTTCAAAAATGTTATTTAAGTAATAGCTGGTACTCCTCGCTGTTTTAACTGTTCCTTGTGATGAAATGGCTCCGTTCAAACGAGCTAAACTTCCCCTCAGAGTGATATCACATCGGGTAAGAAAGAAAGAAAGAAAATGCCCCGTTAAACTGCTGTTTGGTAATAATGTCACATCACTCACAGATCCTCTTTTGAAATCACTGCTTAAAAAGGCATTAATTATTTCAAAGTAACTCCCTGTTCACACTGATTATCCTCCTTGGGTCAGTTTTAAGTCTGCTTAAATTTTTAATACGCTCTCACTCTCAAGCTATGTGACCATCACACCAATTATTCACTCCCACCCTTTTTCCCTGCACAAGTCTATGAAATGCAAGTGTGCTCTGATTAATAACTTAGTTTTAAGGCCAAATACATAATCCACATAATCCAACGGATACCTGACATCCAAGTACGTTTGTGGATTTGAAGTTAATAAAGTTAATACAACGTACAGTAGATTAATTCAGCAGGGAAGCACTGAAGTAGTTTATATAACTCTTAAAGGCTCTCATGGTCAAAGAATAAAGATGATGTCTTTAAAATATCAGCATATCACGACTATAATCAGAATCGTGTGGCATCTGAGGAGGTTTAATCGTCACCCTCCAAACACTGATCTCAGCTTACAATGGCCAGTGTGCTCTGTACTCTGACACCGTGACTTCAGTGCAATGCATGACCTTTGGCTTCTATCTGCAGCTCATGTTGCTGTCTGTGTATTTCCACTTCAAGCTAAGCTGAATGCGCTCCGGAGACAGAGGCGCTAAAGGCTCTGATGTTATTTTAGTGGTGTGTCAGTCGGCCTCTCCAAAATGTTCTGCTCTGCACTGCAGTGTCATCATTACTGTGCATGAAACTGTCATTATTTCTGCAGAGTGGATGAAAAGAAGAAGAAACAAACAAAGACACGTAGCGGTGCAGGGTATAAGACCATGTTTAATGGCAACACACTGCAAAAACTTTCATCACTTCAAACATTCATTCAGTACTTCAGTCTGTCAAAATAGTGCTACAAAATGTTGTGTTGTGCAACAACAACAACAGAAATATGGGTTTACTAGCATGAATCAACAGGAAGACTTATGTGCAATAGTGAGGAGATGTTGAGGAGGCTGGTGTTCTCTAATGATAAATATCGCTTTCACATGTCACGCTGGACATTTTTCTGCTTGTTTTGTCCCTCAAGCAGCATCCATGTCAAACTGATGTTTACTACAGGTCATCAGGTTTGCTTTTTATATGGCATTAAGGCAAAATACTTCACATAACCATGTCTTGCGTTTGCATTTTGTAAACAAAATTCCATTTGTATAACAAGTGTCTCATTAAAGACATAATAACAGGTGGAATTGACAAAAGTTAAAATCATGGCAGTGTGGTTTGACCAACCTAAGCTACATAATCATCATTCAAAAAATCAGAATACAACACCACATACACTATCTCCACATGAAGAAAAGTAATTACAGATCACTTACAAAACACCTCTGATAATATACTGTTGTTGACTGCTATTCTACTACTTAACACTTGTTTGACAGAATGCATATGATTACTTTCTCCTTGCATGGAAATACACACAAGTTGTACACAGTATATCTTTAATTTGATGAAAATGTATATTAATCTAAAAACTCACACAGTGACACTCGTGTGTTGTTGTTTTTTAACTTGTTGGCTTATTTTGGAATCATGAAAAGGCACTTAACTTGAGAACAGATCAGAGTGAACTTAATAATCACAAACGGTGCAGGACCAAAAATAGTCCGATGATGAAGAGGGCGCTGGGCTCCTGCAGCACTATAGAGAGGGAGACAACTCCACTCAGAAAGACGATGGATGGCATCAGATTCCTGTTTACGTCATGCTCAGACTGGAGCTCGGACACCTCTGACAGCGTGTTTGGTAGATTCTCTAACAATGTGTCAGGGGAAATCTGGGAAGCATCTACCTCCTCTTCCCAGGCTGAGACAGACTGAAGAGCTAAGTTTTGGCTCACCTCAGTGACACCTGTACTCGCAGAGGGGTTCTCTGTGAGTTCAGGTGATGCTGGAGCTTCACCTTCTGCTCCCAGAGATGCCTGACTCTCTGCCACAGGAGACAAGAGTGCAGGCGTACTGCCCTCATGATGTGCCGCAGACCTGGTGGAACCTTCTGTTAATCCTGCAACAAATTCAATCGATCTCACTGCAACCTCTCGCTCAAAGCCCCGAGTCACACTGGGAGCAGAGACACACTCAGCAGGCAGTTCAAGACAAGGACGACTGGCTGGGCTGTCAGTCGATCCGTCCTCTCCCGCTGTTGGCCACACATTCGTCTCTGTGGTAGGAAGATGCACGCATGAGGCCTCTGAGGGAGGGATTTCCTCTACGCCAGCCTGGGAGCTGTCTGTTCTCTGCCTTGACTCTTGTTGTAGCGAAGGAGTTGAAGCAGGCAGCAGTGCAGAGGGACTGCTGTCTACGGGCTGCTCTGACGTTTGGTTGCCTAATTCGCAGTGGAGTCTGGGTAAAGGCTGTGCCTTATTTGGCTGGACTGATTCGCTGGCACAGAGTACAAAGGATGAATTAGTTTGAAGTGTGGTTTCGGAAGACGTACAAGGGAATTGTTCACCTGGGGATACAGTGTGAGCGGACAGTGTGCCATCAACAGATGGAAGCTCTTGGTTGGGTGGGACAGAGGGACCAGATGGGTGAACTGCAATCTGTTAAAGTAAAACAGTGAGACAACAGTGACAGCTAGGAGAGTATAAAGACAAAGGGGAAAGATTTGTATTCCACATTAACATCATTGCACACAGAGAGAAGAAAAGCATTTTGCTGCATACTAATGCTTTTCTGTGAGATGGATCCCATGCTGACATTTTAATTGTGAGGAAATGCAAACAAAACAGGACCGACATCTTTTTATAATGACTGTACATTCTGATGCTTTGACTTTCCTGGTCATGAGTACAGAACGGTGTAAAGAGATCGTCCAAATATACTTACATACAGCACAAAGCCATCCAAGGGAGAAGAAAATGACATCAAAGCAATTTTTCATAATTATTTTATCTTCACATATTGAACTGGAGGATGATTGTTTTTCCTTTGAACACCAGGAAGTGGAACTAACGCCATCCCTAGAAGAACCCTATTTTCATTTTCACCTGAGTTTATTCAAAAAGGAAAATGGCTAATAATCTAGAAAAGAGCATCGCCTGCTATGAGGCTGCTGTGACAAACATCCAAGGTCAGAGATTAAATCACAACAATATAAAAACCAAAAAGACAGATAACAAAAACAGCACCCAAGTGCAAGAGCAAGGCACATGAAACACAAATAACAGAAGGGCTAAGTCAGAGCATGTGTTAGATATAGAATATGTGAATATGTTAAAACGTAACATTCTGTTATTCACATGTTTCCAGACAAACATCCAGCCGTGACCTGGTATCCTTTTTGAGGGCAAAACATCACAGAATTACAACAATACTGAGTAAAACAAACACTCATGTATACTTTTGTATGCAGCAATTTTTGTGTTTGGAATTCTGTGCTTCATAAATGCACGCTGAATACTCTCAGGAGAGAAATCTATTAAGAAATGACTTTGTAGCAGCACAAAATGAGTAAAAAGCTGAAGAGAAACCAAACTTTTGTGAACTGAATGCTCAGCAAGTGAACCATTAAAACGGCTCTGGATCCTGGCAATTAAACTGACAACATTTACCTTAAGTTTGAATGTTTAACCCCCGAATACCCCTGAATTAGATTCTCAAAATACAGCAGATGATGTGTAGAGTAAGTAAAACTGATCATACAGTAGTTGACTGGTTCACCTTTCATTTGAATACTCTACCAAAGGGAGACACCATGCATGTAAAACAAACATTAAGATGAGCTGGATAAGTACGTGCCTAACAGATATATTTGTAGTATCAGTGAGGTATCACATGTTATCATGTTCTGAAATACACATTCCTACCAGTCTGATATGTTTTATGTATGGAACTGTTCAAAAATCAGCTTACCAAAATACCAATGTAAGATATACAGTAAAGTTGCCTGCATTGTATTGAGCGTCACCGTGAATCTAGTTTATTCTCAAGGGGCAACTCTACATTTAAAGGAATAGTTCGTCATATTGGGAAATACGCTTATTTGCTTTCTTGCCAAGAGTTAGATGAGAAGATCGATACCACTCTCACATCTGTTCATTACATAGGAGACGTTAGCTTAGCTTAGCATAAAGACTGGCTCTCAGCCAAGAGTTTAAAACTTTGGGTTTTTGTACGGATTAAACTAATTAGATATAATGTGTTAATCAGTGAGCTGTAGAGGTGTTGGTGGACAGAGCCAGGCTAACTGTTTCTCCTGCTTTCAGTCTTTATGCTAAGCTAACCACCTTCTCACTCTAGCTTCATGTTTAACGGACAGATATAAGAGCGGCATCAATCTTCTCATCTAACTCTCGGCAAGAAAGCAAACAAGCGTGTTTCCCAAAATGTCGAACTATTCCTTTAAGATAACACGGTAGTCACAGTGATTGTGCAACACTGAGTGGTGTGAAATGAGTTTCAGTAACATCTCAATACAAACAATTCAATATAAATACCTTGACAGCGGCACATTAATAGTGCGGTCATAATCACATAATGTAAACATACATGGTATTAGACGTGATTACACATGTTGTGAATGAATGTTAGTGTTCGGAATCACTTAAAACAAAAAAAAAAGACATGAAATCAAATTAAACGGTGCAACATGAGCAGCATGCACCAAGATATGACGTCAATAGGAAGCTGACGAGGAGAATAGCATACAGTATTCGTGCTGCAGGGGTGAGAAGCGAGACATTACCTAAGTTGTTGCTGAAGCTTCAATGAGCTGTGAACAATATAAACAACCAAGCCAATGATGATACGCTTTAAAAGTTGAACAGAAATGTTTGTTGTTAAATGCTGTTTGTTTCATTAGACACATGACTCACATAAAGGGATAAAGCACTTAGCCTGCTTACCTGTTAAATGGGAACGTGTCAACAACTGCATGCAAATCAAGATCATTTGAACATAATCCGACAGGTAATTAGCTACATGTGTGCCCTCTGTTGGAGAGTGAATAATGCGACGGACTATTTCTGACTTTTGCAGGTCATAAAGGAAATAACCCAGATGAACCCTCCTGTTAGTTAATAATTCATTCCATTAAAAGCTGTACTTTTCGTTCGCATTCTCCATATTTTACCCGTACCTCTATGTCGATCTCCGGCTGTATGATGACCGGGCAGACAGCTGTAGGCCTGACAAGTCCTGACCTGGAGGTCCCTGCTTGTTCTGCCGATGTAAAATAGATCATTAAGATGTGAGAGCCTGATGAGTCTGAATAGAAAAAAGCAATAACCTTGTTTAATCAGCATTATCTACAGTATAGTAGTTAAAGGGGTACTCCACAGATGAAAACATTTGTGTAATGTCTTCTGTGCCTCATATTGGATTATTTCTAAAAGTTTGAAAATAAATAAATAATCCACACGATGTCATCAAGGTAATCTCTGTTTCGGCTTGAGACTTAAATTTTATGACAGAAATGCTGCATTACATTCTGGAGGTGTGGGGTGTGAAAGAAGTGGGCATTTACATTAGGAGACGGGGAGTCTAATGAAAGACACTACTGAGTTGCACTATGGGAAATGTAGGATCCATCATTTTTGAAGCTGGACTCATAGTAGACTTAAAGTCAGGGCATCTTGGACTCCGCTGCATCAATTGTTACCTGTCATTTTTTTTATCTGTCTCTTGTGAGCACCCCAGCTTTATGGAAGTGCAATATACCATTTTAAGTAAACGGATCAATTCTTCATCCAATGCTATACCAGAATACATACTTATCCATTATATTAATGATTATTTATGTCTTCTTTTTCTCAGATAGTCAATCGATATGTCGATAGTGACGGTAGCATTCATACTGTACCTTCTTCCATTTCCTGCTCATCCTCTGAATCAAAATCATCATCTGCACTGAAAGAAAAGGGAGACATTTGGGTTGTAAGACAATATACAAACAAGACAAAACTATTCAATAGTACACTGTTTTAAACACACAACAGTCATACATGATTTTACACTTTACACACAGATCCAGTGTACAGTGTATAGAGGCATCTTCATCTACACAGTGTCACACTGGTTGAAATGTGGGCAGACGCGGTAGGTGAGATCTTTGAAATGAAAGTAATTATATATACTCAGTTTGCAGCTGAGGATGGACAGCAAGATAAGACAATGTCCATTTGTGTACTGTGGCTTTGTAGCCAAATACTCCACAAGATTGCTCAGACAGTTTTGTATTTAGACCCATCTTTGGGCTATAAAGGCATCAGCTGACAAAGCAGTGGCCACCAATTTGGGCCCCGAGAATGACTGTTATTATTAATAATAGTTCCTGTATAAAGAAGGCACATTTAAAATGGCAGAAGAAGGTGGTCATACACCATCATGAACACCTGTTTTGGATAATTAGGCTTAATATTTGCTGACGTAGTTCAGCTGTAAATGTGCTGAGTTGGCCATTTTAATTGTATTGTCCATTTTTGTACACTTCTGTTTCTGAACTGCTGCTCTGGCTGAGCAGAGTGTTTTAAAGCCAAAAGCCTCAGCGATGACCCATCTCATTAGACCTTTTGTTAAAATAGATGGCGAGGTGGGAAATTACTGAGTGAGATATTGTGGATCGAGGGTATGGGTCACTGAAAAGTTCAAGCACAATATAAGCCCTATTTCTATACTGAAGTTGATGTTTCAAATGACAGTAATTACTGGAGGAGACATTGGGCTATTTCAACTAAATGTCTTTCTTGGATATTCCCAATGACATATAATGTCTTTCTAACACCCATGACAGGTGTTTTCATATGTAGTTACATCAGATTCTAAATTGACAGGAGAGTTGATCAAATATAGCCATGATTCATTTTAAAATCATCTGCAAAATACTGAAACAAAAATGTTTTCTATGAGAAGGCACTTGTGCTGAAAGAAGGGAGGGGCAAAATTGCCAAGAGTCCTGCAAAGGATGCCAAATGAATTAAAGGTCAAGACGTGTGATGGGCATGTGACAGAAGCTGCACAAATAGTCGAGATAACCTGACAAGCTGTTCATACTCCTTGTGCTCATTGCATTTTCAGTTTTATATCAGCTGGGCTTAGATCTTTGCGTTACACATGCCTGGTGACGTGAAGTCATCAATTGCTGAGCTCTGCACACCCTGTTAACATTTTAAACAAGTTTTCAAGCTCTATCATGGCAAGCACTGTATCTTCAACATTAATTACAATTTCAATTTTTTGGAAAAATCAACTCATATCTCTCCATTACTGTAAGAAGCAGACACAAAGCTTTTCATTATGCATCTGAAGATTACATTTGATATGTCAGGTTGACATGAGCCTGATACTGTAGGAAAAAAGCAGGGTTCAGTGCGATTGCGTGGGCTGTTGTGTGCGTAGGTCTATGTACAGTATAAAAGATCAAAAGACTGATTTAGATACAGTTAACATAACTAATTCTGTTAGCCCTAATCGAGCCTGATCTGGAGATGTGGCCCCATTTGGCCCAGGTCATGTTGCAAAACTCTAGACTGACTCAGCACCGAGTTGATGCAAAAAAAGATTAAGACTGAGGCAAAACTCGGCAACCTCACCACTTGCCGATCAAGGCAGATGACACTGAAACAGAAAAATAGCATTGTTCCTGCTCTGGTCTCAGTATTCACTAACAGATACATTGCATTAATGCGTGACATCTATATTTACTTGGGGTGGGTACACTTCAGTTAAATATAAACTAAACAAGCAGTACATATGTGTAACCTACTGTTTGTGTAATTGGTATTAACATACAATAAGTAATACATTCTATCGTCTACACTTGTTTCATATTAACCTTTCTACCCACTGGCTGCCTTGTTAATGTGTTCAAATCCAACAATCGGTTAACTTTAAAGCACCTAATGAATCTATAATGGTTGCTATGGTGGGGCTGCCAGTACAGTTTCTGCTCCCCAAACACCTCTTTTTCAATCAGCGACTCATCCATCCCTAACTACCCACCTGGCCCCTTCCTACTTCCAAACAGCTACGGCAATGAAGACCTACATGACACTACATCAGTTTATACCCTGTTTGCTCCTTTTATGGGTCCTTATAAGCTTCGGGGATCTTCCCTGCTGCCTTCTGTCACTGTGCACTGTGAGATTCATCACACACTTTTCATGTTGATGTTAACAATACACCAGGCGTTTGTGTGTCAGTCTCCAACTACCAGAGGGAAAGAGGCCAATCTGTTCCATTGAAATTGCTCTGCTCCCCTATGACTGTGATAGAAAAGGTCAGAGGTAAATTTAATGCAGGGAAACGCCAGGCCTGAAAACGACACCTGCCCTTTGCCTATTTTGATCGCCCTCACACACCACTGGATGACTGGCATTCTGAGGGGGGTGTGAACTCTCTCCAAAACTCTTTCCATCTCTCGCTGCAGAGTGAAGTGACATGTGTAAAGAGTAAAACCAGCCATAAACAAGATTTATGAACACTTAACCAGGAAGCTTTGATACTCACCCTTGTGCTCTCATTATGCAACAGACTGTGTAACTGTGTTTATTAACACCCTGCTTTACTTTAGAGTTCTTACTATGCTAAATGCAGTCCTCCTGAATAGAGCTGAATGCCCATTGCACAAAATCTCAAAGGGAATTAGTAGGCAACTGGAGCTCTGCAGCTGTTGTACAAATGACGGGTGCTTTTGTGACTTTGTTTACATCTATCTCTTTGTGATTTGATAGCCAAAGTTAAGCTACTCATTGGCTACCTGGGTCTGAAGGTTTTATCAGTCTGAAATGATTGTGCCTTTGAGCATCTTAATTTTCCCTTAGATTAGAAGGTTGGACGCCTTGCAATGCCTTTAAGCAGATCAATCTGAGTAGGTCAGAGGTCAAAGGAATCTCAGGCAGACAGTGGACAAGGTATCAGTGCAATGAAAGCACACGTGACAGGGAATTTACCTGTAAGCTTTTGGAGGTTTCAGGATACCTCTTTTTTGTTGCACGTCGATGTTTGTCTGAGCTGAATCATCTTCATAGGACAGGAGGAGAGTTACCACATAATTCATAGAGGAGTTATTAGCCCAGTAATCACCATCAGAGGTTTCATAGCGAACAACAAACTCAATGTGAGAGCCGTGTGTGATATAAGGTGGTGCAAAAGACAGTTTGAAGGAGAACTGGTCAGTGTCCCCATCATGGGATCCCTGGACATACTCTGCTGGGTGATCAAAGTAAGTAGCCCAGTTGTCCATGGTTGATCTGATATAAACTGCTTTGTGGAAGGAGATGTTCAGGACTCGTATTACCCCACTTAAGGCAAGTGGCTCATTCTCTACTGGAGACATCCGCTCAACCTCCACTTTCTGAGCGTGCACAGCCTGACGCAGGGCACTCTCGGTGGGCGCGTTAAACTCTGGGTGCACTTGATAGGTCGGCTCCCGCTCTGATTTTCGATACTTTGCCTGCTCTTCCTCCCACCTTGCACCGTCCTCTTCCTCGTCCGAATCAAAGGCAACAAATTCCTTCACATCCACCAGATCCCCACCTGTTGTATCGGCGAATGACACTCTCTTTCCGCCAGACAGCGCCAAGTGGATCCGCATATACTCAGCGGTCTCATCGTTGATGGACTGGCCTCGCTTTCTGGGCACCGGGGAACACCTTGGGATGAGGCGGCAGTCCTCGGTGTCATCGTCTTCATCATCATCATCATCATCATCATTGTTATTATCCTCGTCTATCTCTGCCTCCTCGGCTGACTTGCCTTTTTTAATCGTGGTAAAAAGGCCCTCCTGACTTGGTATGGTTAAAAAGGACATTTTTTGCAGAAGAGTAGCCCTACACACATGGAAGCAGTGCGCTGAACAGAGTAGCCTACATATGTCGTCTCCAAAAAAAACACTACCAAATACTACGATTTGCGCAGCAGTGGCCAACGTCGCTCCAGCGCTGTCTCTGCGTTACGCACAGAGCCTCTTCAGTGAACGTGTGGCGTTAAATGTCACCCTTGGAAAACGTGGATTTACTGCCAGCCCATGTGATAGTGTATCCCCTCGTTTGCATGACTTTATGCATCGCAATTTGGCTGCTGTCTCGGGAAGGAGCAGCCTCTAATTTTAGCACTGACCTACCGGGCTCTCCATGCCCCAAATGTGTCTTTTAAATTGGTATAATCCTGCGACTCCCCCTTGTTCCGTTTGGTTCGGACTGGCTAAACGCCCACTACTGGAAATTGGATGTTAAAGTAATATCACATAGACCTATTGCCAGTCTTGAGAAGGTATGACACATTTTTAAACCAATGTATAGACACCATCATTATATATTAAAACCTCTGCAGAAATCATCTTGTGGAAATTATTTCAGGATGGATTTAGGCTAATATTGTGGATGTGTGCATGTTCTTATTTAGTCTGTTAAGTATGATTTAATTATGATTTACTGGATGAATGACTGAACTGATAAACTGATTTAACCATTTAAAAAACAAACAAACATGAAGTAATATTGTTCTTGTTTTGTGTCATTTTTAACTATCCAATTTTACCTTACCGGCTGTCCCATTTTACTTGAACATGTCTGGGATTCTTGGTGTGTTTTGAAGGTCCAAATTTTCTAAAATATTTTTCTTGGCAACATACTTTCTTTATAGGAATACAGCAGAGATCCATGACAAGTTCCAAATCTAACACTTAAGGTAGTCTACAGAATTGTAGGCAGTTTTCTTTGCAATCTTCCAAAAAGTGTCACAAATTACCTGACTTCACCGTAATTAATTAAAAAGTTCGGATATTTTAATATCGCCTGTTCAATCCCACAGATATGAAGTTTAAAGTTGTGATAAAGTCATGTGATTTACAGTATATTGTTGGATAATTATATTTTAAGGACATTTTACATGAATTGACGATAGGACAACAGTCAACTGCTGCACTAGCTCACTGCGCAGTTACACCACTGCCACAGATAGATTATCATGTGAACACACCCTTGTAAATGATTGGTGGAGACGTTTTAGCGCGGCGTACCGTAGCCAATCAGACGATTGTTTTTCTGTCACGTCGGTGCACGGATAGTAAGCTAACGCATAATGCAAACATAAACTAATATAAAGAACGCGGATTTTTGCTAAAGGCGGTACAGCACGGTATGGTTTGATTATTTGGACCGAGCCTTTGTTGTTGACTTTTATTCGTGAAAATGTGGCGCGGCCATCACTTGGAGGACACACGAATTGGGTAACGTGAGCGAACTAACGTTAGCAATAGCCTGCTAATTTTAACGTTCCGCAAGGCCGCGGAGAAATACAAGAGCTGCTTCCTGTTCTAGCTTCATTGAGAATGTAGGTTACATTACGACCCGAGTAACAAAATCATAGCGGTTATCTAAGCAGCTAGTTCTGTGGTGTAATCGATTGCATTTAAGTTTGTTTTAGTTGCGCTTGCAGGCTACCTAGCTTGTTAGCTGTTTGGCTAGCTAGCTAGCATGAGTGAACTGACGGACTGCAAACAGTCCGCTGACTCTGCATCGAGGAAACGGTGTCCATCACCCGACCACGATGAAGGCAGCACGATTCCCAGCAAGTCCACAAAAGTAAGTGACGCATCAAATGAAGCGGTGGTTGCTTCGGAAAGTTGCAAAAACAGTGAAGCTGAGAGTAAAGAAACAGCAGGGAGCGAAGTCCAGTCAAAAGATAGTGAGAAAGAACCAGCTGCCGTGCAAAGGGATCAGGGTTCAGACAGCACGGATGGCACCAGTGCACTGCCTGTCAACAACTCCAATGCTGACGGTCACGATGCCAGCAACACCGAAAAACCACAGCCCTCAGATGCACATGGATCTGCAGACACAAAGAAGGACACAGAGAAAACAGTAGGAACAAAGCAGCGTCCCTCAATTCCTCTGGACCAGTCCGACTCAGCAGCCATAGCAGCTGCTGAAGCACTTGCCAGTCTCACAGGAGGAGACGGGGAAGACAGTCAAGAGACTCCTTGCTCATCTGAAAAGGCGAAAGTGCTGAAACAGGGGAGCAAATTCAAACAACGTGGGGGCCATCAGTCCTCTAGAGCAGGCGCTAAAACGCAGGCAGCTGCTGCAGACAGCTCCACATCTGTGCATAGTACTGACAGAGAAGATGCAGATGATGTGCCAGAAGCAGATGAAGGTGATGAATCCATATCTGGATCTTCCTCTACTCCAAGCTCCTCTTTCCCATCAGACAATGAGGACAATGATGATGGGGAGTGTGCCATTGTGTCAGTTAAGATGGCCCCAGAGATGAGACAGTCAGTGGCTCTGCTGGCACAGGTACAGATGAGACTGGAAGCTCTTGAGAAGAAAAGCGCCAGGCTTCACCAACGGCTGGAGCTGAAGATTAGTCGTCAGCGGCGTCCACATCTGGATCAGCGCAGCTCCATCACAAAAACTATCCCTGGCTTCTGGGTGACAGCTGTATCCTTAAAATGAAAAAGTTCCCTCTTTCACATTCATATGTTGTGTTTGAGTAACTGAAATAAACAAATGTTGGGTTTTTTCTTAACTTTGATGTGCCAGCTGTTGAACCATCCTCATCTCTCAGCTCACATTGACGAGACCGATGAAGATGCTCTTAGTTACATGACTGATCTCGAGGTAGGAAAAGTTGGGTGTGATCTTACAAAGTCTGGCTATCATATATGCCTAGTAGCAAAATTCTGACATTTCCTCATGTCTTTTAAAGATCGAGTCCTTCAAGAATAATAAACTGGGCTACAGGATCCGTTTCCACTTCAGACGGAACCCGTACTTCCAGAACAACATCATCATGAAGGAGCTGCACCTCGGGATGGGAGGTAAAAATAAGCATGTGGTGATTATGTGGTCATGGCATGGTTGTCATACATAATGAATGCTCAGTGTTATGATACGAAGAGTCGGACTTTGCATCATGGCACTACAAAGATACATGTATACTGCGGTGATAATATACATGATATATATTGGTTCCAAAACCAAAATATCGTCATTTTCCATGTACATTTTGTTTTTTCATTTGTTACAACAAAGCAAACCCATCTAAAACATTACATTCAGTCATATTTTGGAATAAAAAGACAGGGTGGGAAGTTGGCACCAGCCAAATGCTGGTAAAATATGTGGCTGGTCGATTTCAGACACAAAATAATGATTTACTATTGAGTGGTGGGTGAATTTGAACATTTATCTGTCAGTGGCTGGTAGATGTTCACATTTTAAAAAGTTAATTTCCCACCCTGGCAACATATTCTCTGCAACAACTGCCAAAAAGTGCTGCGAGTGACGAGCACATAGCCAGAAAACCACAGATAAACTTGTCAACTTCACACCCACAATGACCAAACCCTGATGCCGCGAAGATAATGCTACAATAGCGTCACACTTTATTGTAATTGTTTTTTTAATGTATGTAAATATGAATGGACAATATATTTATGTTTCAAAACAAAGCAATTTCATACACCACCACAAATGATTGCCTCAAAAATGGTCACAATGGCAACAAAAAGAATCTGTACTATATTATTTAACAAATTTAGTATGGCAGGGCTGTTACATCACATTATGGAAATCTGCACTCATTGGATGATTTTATCTTGATTTATCTTATTTGTGATGTCAAACGGTTCAGGGGTTGCTCAATCAAAATCTTTATCTGGTCGAGGCAGATGACCGCCCACCCAGAGCCTGGTTCTGGTTCTGCTCAAGGTTCCTGCCTATTAAAAGGGATTTTTCCATGCCACTGTCTCCTAGTGCTTGCTCATGGTGGGAATTGTTGGGTCTCTGTAAATATAAAGAGTCGGTCTAAACCTGCTCAATATGAAAAAGCGCCCTAAGATAACTTTGTTATGATATGGCGCTATATAAATAAAACTGAATTGAATCTAAAGATGAGTTTGATCGTATTTTGAGGCTACCTGAAATCAACATGGCCATTACATTCCGGACCACCTTCTAATGCCGGCTGCTTGTGTTTCAGGATCTCCCATGTCATTCTCCAACCCCATCCTGTGGCATCGTGGACAGAACCTGACGGCCCACAGCGAACCCAGGAAGTCATCGCGTGGGGTCTACCAGACCTTCTTCAGCTGGTTCAGTGACCATAGCAACCCAGGACAAGATGATGTAGCACAGGTACAGCTGACTGCGACCCTCACACTGACAAACATCATGAGTGTAGCGCACAGAGATCAGCAAGTTGAGCATGGAATTAAGACTGCCACCTTGGGAGAAGGGTCACCGATTTTTAAAAGTGCACTACTCTGGTGACATGTATTCAGACCTGCCAACCCTGCATCTGTTTTTCAGTGTTATAGGGTTAAAGTCTGAATGGTCTAACAAAATGTAATTTGTTCTTAATTTATTCAACTCTTGTGCCAGTTTATGATAAACTAAAATGATTAAGGGATATGCACACATTCTGATTCATGCCGTAATTTTTGAAGCAATACAATCATGACACTTTATGTGCTACATGATATTCAATCCTCTGACTCAGATTAGTGGGACTTTTTATGGTGTATTAAAAGACATGTATCCAAACGTGTTGAACTGAAAGGACCTCTGTGTTGGTGTTAAGATACTTAAGGATGACCTGTACAGAGACCCTCTGAGATACTACCTCACTCCACTATGGGAACCAAGGGAGAACGGCAGGTAAGACATGTGTATTCAAGCCACAGACACATACAATGTAATGTGTTATCAGTGGACAAACCAGTTATTAAGCTTTACATTCAAGAAATATTCTCAGCCCCAGGGCCTTGAAATTATAGTTCAGGTGTAAACTTTAACAGTTACCTGAAATTTTTTCTCCTGGTGGTAAAACCAGGTGCGATGCATACCAAAACAATGAGTGTGTGTACTGTTAACACGTGTGTGTGTATTTTATTTTTTTCTCCAGCGGTGGCAGCGGAGCACGAGCAGCTGACAACGGTAATGGAGATGACTGTGTGGTGATCTCCGACTCAGATGATGAGCCTGGTGAGGAAGCTGGTGAGGCAGAACAAGGCCACAGTAGGGAGGAGGAAGAGGAGGACGAGGAGGAGGAGGAGGAAGAAGAGGAGGAGGAGGAGGAGAGGGGGCCGAGTGCTGGTCAGTGCTAAAGTAGAACTTATAAAGAGAGCTAAAACCTTACTGGTCCACACAGCTGGTTGGGGTACAGTGACCGCTTGTGTATAAATAATAATGCATACACTTTACACATTAAAATTGATTTTATATGGATATATTTGTATTTTTAAGCTTATTTTAGCATATTTTGAGAATGGATGTCGGCAGGTAGCTGTTGTAGAATGATTCTGTTTGAAATCCGCAGTGTTTGTTATAGCATCAAGTTGACTGGCTTGTGTTGTAGCTGTAATATAAATGTCTGGGTAATGCAGGCTAAACTGAATAGACAGGAAATATCTCCTCCTCAGATGAGAGCCCAGAGGAGGAGGAGGATGGTGGAGAAATTGTGATTGACGGTAAGACACCACTCTTAACAGCAGCGTTGCTCGTTCACCACTATCACAACAAACAATCACAATCAGTGGGGGAGGTTGAGAGTCCATCTTCTGACTGTGCTTTGCATTAAAGCTAAACCAAGAGTTTGGGGTGCAGTTACAATCATGTTTCATATCAGCAAGGATGCCCTGAAATTATAACCGTCTTACTTTTGTCCTGTAGGCTCTGATGACAGCGAGCAGGAAGAGGAGGAGGCTTGAAAAGAAGAGGAAGGAGATATTTGTCGATGAAGAAGGCGAGTCATCAAGGGACCAGAGACCAGAAAGACGGAAGAGGATGCCTAGTCTGGCAAAGAGTACCAGAGCAATTCATTGTCATTTTTATGCACAGAAAATAAAAAAATACATAGAAACATCTTAAATCAGGGTTAACTATAATATTGAAGCCAAGGCAGCATGTTTTCCCCTCTGTTTTATACAGTCGGTACTGTGTATTCTGATGTACTCCGATTCACTTTTTGCAAAATGTTTTTTTCTAAACAGGTGCCAGTCAGTTCATACAAGTAGTGTTCTTCAATTTAATGAGGAACGTCGTACGACAGCCTACACGCACACGTCGGTGCGATTTTGGATTGCCGCTACTTGCTGGCGTAACATTTTGCATCGCAAACTCTTCAAACAAATAATGCAGAAACCTTCAGTGGCATTATTAGTGGTCATCTGAAGGCAAAGTTTTGGCTGTTTTTAGGATTGACGTGTGACAAGACAAACGTGTCACACGCTAAATTGATATAATGACAGTACATTTCAGATGCACCAAGTACTGAACCAAAATTTGTTCTCAGGGATGATCATGGTGGTAGTTTTATTGAAAGAACCTTACTGATTTTCAGACATTTCCACTCTCTGGTTATTCTTGGCTGTGTATAAGGAATCGTGTACTCTACTGTAGTAAATAGGAACAAATATTGGTTGATATGCTACCTGTGTTTTTTCTTCTCCATCTATATGTTCAGTCTTGTTACACACCAACGTCCACCCCTGTTAACAACCTGTAAACAATCTGATGTTTAAAATCATTGCGTAGTTTGACCAATGTTTCTGTGGATTCCTACATTTTTGTAACACATTCCTACAATAAGTAGCCGCGTTTTGTATTTTCTTTTCTTTAGATTTTAACTTAATTTGCTTTGTTTAAATATTTTAAAATTTGTTTTGGTGCAATGTGTTTTAAGATTATGTGTTTATCTTCTTTTTAAAAAGATGGTATTTATTACATTGTTTTTCTACACGTCCATGTTATGGCATGCCTGTGAGCATGAAATGTAAGGCAGGATGATTACATTACTTACAAGGCTTTTTCTGTGCACAGCGTCGGTAAATGTCACTAAATTCACAGCAACATTATGGGGTGCACTGTAACAAAACTAGTATTTGTATTTGCTTACTTTTCGTAGCAATGACCTGTAAATAATATTTCAGCATTGTCTTTTGGATGAAACAAGTACACGTGTTTAATCCATGGATAAATGTATCCAATAATCTGGAGTTTTTTCATAAACATGATCAGAAAGTTATATTTTGTGTGCTGTGTTTTATAGAACACTGTAGTTTAAAGATACCTACCTGTTTCTTGCTTTGGTTAATTTTGTTGGCTTAAAGATAAATGTCCACCTTTTGACTCAGACCTAATAAAATAGGCAGTTGTTTCACCTTGCTGTCTGGTGTGCTTTACATATACAGGAACATTGTACGACAAAAGTAAACTACATCTGTATTTTGTGCACAGTGAAGTCGCTCGGCACTGAACTGGAATCTGTGCAGAAGAGAACCACAAGATGGCAATGTAGCTCAGATTATTATCTTGTTAGACTGTAGATGTTCAATTTTAGTTATGGTTGAATACAGTATATCATATAGTACTTAATGCCAGTATTTAAGCTTTCAGGTGTGCAGAAATGAGAAATAGTTCAATCTTGCCTGTACTCAACTGTCTCAAATCGTAAGAACCCCTAACAAAGCATACAATGCGTGGCATATTGACATTAAAGTCACATCTCTGATATGCTTGGCCGCGACATGCACTTCTTGAAGATGAGAATCAAACAAAACCCACTGAGATACAGCTGTTCTCTAATGTATTCCACCTCTGATAAGGCGGCAGCGTGTGATATGAATGTAGCATGACATTTTGAATGTAGCACTGCAAATAGCCCCGGGCAAGACATTTTTGGACAGGCCCAGACAAAGGAACAGCAGCGGTGTTGCAATGGTACACTTAAACCCCTTGATTCCACTTTTAATGCACAGCTATAAATATTCACCAGCAAAAACCTGTCCTGCTGTAGGCCCAGCAGCACCCAGGGTATGCGGTCTAGGATGGGCATATACTATTAATACTGATGATGGAAACACATTAAACCCCATGAAATGATCCCATGTGAAACGCTGTTTGTCTCCTCTTTGAAGCAGCTTTATTCAGCCCCCCTCGGAGCACAACATGTTTTTATGACTATGAATTAATAATGGGGTTTGGTTCCTACAATATTGATTGTGACAAACTAAGTACAGATCGTTGGGACAACAAAGCTCTCCTCGGGCTGCTTTGTGGTCTGAGGGATGTCTGTGAAGCCTTTGTTATGTATGGGGTGGCAAAAGCCTAAATGGATTCCCCAGTGTAAACTACACTCCCCTGGGTTGAGCCAGTGTAGCTACTGTACACAAATCATCTTGTCATGCTGCTTCATGCTCTCACATTTCACAAAGTAGTTCCTCGGAATCTGCTACTCAGACTGATTCACTGAAGACTGAAAAATGAAAAGATAAAACACAGCGGCTCAGTCTTCATGTGGTGTGTGATTGATGTTGGGAAGGATATTTTCTCCTGTGTATGTGTACAAGAAAAGGGCCCGTGTTGCTCTCTGACGCGCATCTATAGTGGGCAATCTGATAGGTTGAGGTAGGGCCTCTGAATACCAACTACCTGTGTGTTTGTGTGTGTTTCTGCACATGTCTACATGCTTGTAGGCTTATTTGTGAAAGCTTGGATTCTCTCATGCACCTCCTTGCATGCATGCTTATTTGCAGAAGATGCACGTCACATGCAAACTTGCAGGTTTACAGCAGCACGGTGCACGTACGTGTGATTGTCTGCTTGTCAGCTAATCAAGATTAAGCACAGAACTGTGCAGAGGGGAAAACAGAGAGGGATGAGGAAAGAGAATAGAGTGAGTATGACTGAGGGAAATGGATGAGTGCAGCGATAAGCGGAGCTGCCTGGGCCCTGACAGATACACACAGCAGATGGATGACTCTTATCAGGGAGATCACAGAGTGCATACTCACGCCTGGGCCCAGTTACAGAGAGCCACGATCACACCAGACAGATGAATAGGCCTACCCCCCACCAATCACATTGCACATACAGTACGCACACGCACACAAGTGCACGCGCACACCTACACACGCAATCACTTGACAGAACGAACAGATTGCAGCACTTGCGTTACCTTCAGGTCTTTGACATTGATATTCACCTGGAGTCCGGTGTCTCAAGGATGTGCGCAAAGGGAGGAGAAAGGAAGGGTGTGGAGAGAGATAAGAGAAATCGTTTTCATTTTAATTGAAGCAGCAGAGCAAGTGCGCGTGTGCGTGTGCGCGTGTGTGTGGATCCCATGTCTGCATGCACACACTGTATATATGTATGTTGACATGCTGATTTGTCTGCCAAAGAGAGAGCCACATGCACTCTAGCCTACTCTCACTTTTTTCCAGCATGACAGATTTTTTTCACTGATTCTCTGAGCACAAACAATGTCTGTCATGGAGGTTAAGATGGAGCCGAAGTCACACGTACTCAAAACAAAAGAACATTTTGGACAGTTTTGGGAACTGGGACACTTAACCATTAACCGGCTATTACCGAAGGCTTTTGCATGAGTGCTGACAGATTTACCTTTAAAGGCACAAGCACTGTACTTTCACTCATCCTCACTATCCTCCTTTACATGTACAGTAACCCCCTCCTAACACCCACCCCTTGTTATTTGGAAAGAGCTCTTCTTCGACAGCTGTTGATTCTCCCAGCTGCATTTTAAAGCGAGGGAGAGTGCCAGTCTCGTCTTCAAGGCAGATGGTGGCTGGCTGGCTGGCTGGCCTGGTGGACACGTGGCACGTTGGACGACCTCTCATGGAAGCTGCAGCTACAGTATGCCTGTACAGTGTTATAAAAAAAAAAACCTGCAATCACCTCACTTCCAATACAGTGCGAGGCGAGCAGGCTGTGACTGGAATGTGCGCCACGTATGCGCCCTTCATGTCAAAGATGTTTTTCCAAAGTAGCTCCCCTTTGATAATCAATGGTGTGTGAAGTTCGTGGATGTCACACAGCACCTGTTCCCTTTATGCTTATCTTGCATTTTTTGATGTTTACATATTTTTTGACCTGTAAGATAATAATTAGAAGACTTGCACAGCCACGTGAGAAGTGGTGTGGTTGGAAACGGAGCAAATAATCCTGGTGAATATTGTACCTTTATTTTCTCTACCCTATAATTTCCTCTCAGGGTCATGGTAGTCCATCCCAAAATGCATCGGTGACGCCCTGGACTTGCCTCTCCGTAGCAGGCATGTTCAAACACTCTTCGATTCATCAATATACTGTTGAAAAGACCATCAGTAGGTCAAATAATGAGTTGTTTTTCCTCGAGGGGACAATACTCTGCCCCTAGACTTATCATGATTGATGTGTCTGAGGGCCCAGGATTCATCTGGAGCCTTTGGTTGGCCTACAGGGATAAATGTCTCCCTCTCATTTCACATTACTTATCCATTAGATGAGATGATCCTCCTGACAGAGCTTTTTGTGGACCAGAAAAACAGACCCAGTGTTTGTTTTCTAATCCACGCCATCTGTCTCCATGTTAGAAAATCCATCCATCATGCTGGAGGTAACAGGCCTGTTCGGCCACTATTTCCTGCTCCTTGTGCTCACGAGCATCAAGCAAAAAAAACCCCATTCCACTGGCGAGTGAAGAGCTGTTGCTATCTCTTTAGCAAGTTGAGGCAGCATAATGAGTGCATGCTGGTCAGATAAGACCGCAGCATGGCACAGTAAGAGACATGGATGACGTTGTTAAGAGGTGCTTATGAAGCGGTGGGAGCTGGTCAGTGCACCGGTGTCCATGGCCAAAGTTGAGAGCACACGGAAACCTGAACTGGGAACACACTCATGACTCATTTCCTCAGCTGGAAACAGAGGGATGCCTACAGTGGGGCGGGAAACAAAGACTCCCTCCTGGACACATCTTGACACACCACTGCTTGTAAATCCCATCTGGCTGATCCCCAACTTGAGATAAGGTGCTTACATACTCTGTGACGATGAATCAAACCCGACAATGTGCATTAAAGATATAAAAATTAGAATTAAAGCTTTCTGAGGCTTGCCAGGAACTGCCCTCCTCTGTGACCTTTTACACGCCGACACACCACATTGCCTCATGTGTTTATTCTCTTTTACTGTCTTGCAGGGCCGTGGCTTAGAACACATGCACCCCGTGCTTTTGTGTCTTTAGCACCATACTGCGTCAGAGCTCACCACAAAGCCAGTAATGATGAGAGCCGCTCTGAAAGCTGTTTTAATTTCAAGCTCAAGGTTCTGTTAAAAGGATGGATGTCCTTTACGTCCAGCCCCCCCCCCCTTCTGGTTGCTTTGTCACTGTTGTCATGAGCGCTGGAGCCAGCCAGAGAGGAATCCCAGGAATCTTTATTCGACTGATCTGGCTCTCATGTAGAGCTGAGGAGTGATGGTGACATTGTCCAAGTAGCTCCTCTTTAATAGTGAATTTCAGCCCCTGCATCATGTGGAAGAATTGTCTGTGGCCCTCCTGGTGCATGAGAAAAACATTCATATAAAACAGTGGCTGTATAAAATAAATAAAGTCCGCCAACAGATAACTGCTGAACTGACACAGATTAATAACTAAAACAGTAGAGTGGAGTGGAGAGTGTTAAACTCACCGGCAGTGACAGGGTTAATCATACCCATATGGTGTACCAAGAGGTTTGGTCCAATGCTGCTGTGGGCCAACAGGAGAGGGAAGGCTGGGTGGGGGCAGAACAGAAGGGAGAGGACAGCAGGGCAGACACTCTTCCCAACACCTGCACCTGGTCACTTGATTCACACTCAGACTCCCTCTTGTCCACATCGCGGTGATGGTTGCTGCCATCCAGGCTTAAACTTTTTGGAAAGAGTGGAACAAAGCGCTCAGGGATCAGCTGTGTGTGTGTGGGGGTTTTTTTTTCTCTTTTATGTTTCATGGAAGAAATGCAGTCGTTTAATAGCGACTGATTAGGCAGGGTTTTTTTTCTCTCTCTCTCTCAAGGGGAATTTGCAAACCTATCGGATTGTTTTATGCCTGCGCAGCGCTGCCGAGGGACATTTTCCAATCCAGCTCCCAGGCACAAAACGCGGGGAATGCAGCGGTAACATCCCGCAAGTTTTGGGATCTCAGCGGCGTAGCGTGTATCGAGAAAGTCGGAAATCAAAGGTAGGACATTTAACTTCTCTCTGGTTTAACTTTTAACTCCTGTTTGGTTACTCTGTAGCGGAGGCTAAACGGTAGGTGACTGAAGTCTACACACATTTGTTCGGTTCCTATTTCTGGATGTTGAGTTCACAGGTAAGTGCGCACTCCTCCGCGGAAAAAAAGAACTAGGTTATTGAAATCCTATAATTATTTTTTAAAGGGAAACCATATAGCCTAGTTATTACAGCAGAACTTTAATCTGTCCTGCCGTCACCACCCAACACAGAAAACCAGTAGAAATACCGTCATTCATACAAATACCTCGAAGTACAACATGGAGCCATTATTATATTTCAGTTCCTGACTGGTGATTAGAGATTTTTAAGGTATTTCAATGGGAATACTTACCCTTAGATTCTTTTCTATCCTCATTTAAATGGCAGTAAATTAAATATAATGGATAGGACATTCATTTTATTTTTCATACTTACACTGAGAGACAGTTTGCACTGTAGCCCAACCTTTAAAAAAAAACAAAAAAAAAAAACAAAAAAAAAACCCCTCAAATAGGGACTTAAAATGTGTCTGTGGTGCCCATATGCTCATTTTACTCTGATTATTTGACTAATAACATTTTTGGTGACCATTTTTTGTATTTATTTATTATTTATTTATGTACAAAGTGACCCAGTGCTGTTTTAACTGGTGGTTCTTTCTTCAGGTGACCTTCATGACAACAAAAAAAAAAAGTGTGTCCACGTCATTTTGATTACACATCTCATGGTGCATATGTATTATTAACAGTGAACATACAGGGTTTGATAGGAGGAATGGAGATCAAGCTTCCCTGGTGAGCAGATATATGGCAACTGTGTGATTATGCCAGGAAGCCTGCAAAGCGTTCCCAGTGGCTTCTGTTTTTAATTTCTAAATGTTCAGCGTGCCAGTCATTTCAGTTTAATCAGAATGTTCATATTTTTCATGGGAACATATTTTGATATCATCTGTCACACTTAAATCGATGCCTTATTGTGACATATAATGAACATTTTGTGAAATCTCACTAGTTTTTCAGCATGAATACCTCTCCCTAAAAGCCCTCATTTCGAGGCTTGTACCATGTGCCACTGGAGGCCATGAGAAAAAGAAAAGCCCGTGGGATGGCTTATGGCCTGAGCAAAGCACACCTTCAGGGAGACAATTTAATGGATGTTGTGGACTCAGCTTTTAGTATTCATAATTTATATGTGATCCTTCCCAGCAAAGTGCACATGCATAATGAATGCTTGAGTTAAGGTCTAACAGTTAGGCAACGTTTCAACACCCCTAAACTGTCAGAAATAGTTTCAGTGAGGACTACCTGTTTCTTTGAACTGTCATGTATTTCACTCGTCAACTTTTGAAAGTACGACGACGTGCTTTGTTGAAAGACTGAGAGAGGGAAGCAGAGGGAATCGCTGATGGGCATCAGAGGCGTGTTTTATTCCTTTTTTTATATGAAAATGTGGATGAAATATATGTTTAAGAGAATGCAATATGTTTATATGCAATATGAAGACAAGAAGGCATTAATCTCTTTATTCAGACTTTTTTCCTATGCATGTGCTTGCAAATGCCGTTGTACAGTGTTAACACATACCTCACTGCATTTACTCTTTAAATAAATAATAGGGCTGTCATATTTTCCAGAGCAGGTGTGAAGATTTGGACGTTGTTCTCTCCTGCCAAACTGTGCGTCTCGCCTTGAAAGGCTGCAGGCCAAACTTCTGATCAGAGAGATCAGAGACGGAGAGAGAGAGAGTCTCTTGCCTGTCCTTTCTTCTTTTTCTGTCTCATATTTCTCATGGGGCACTCTATAATAATAGTTCATTCCTCTTTCTTTTTTCATCCAGATTTAGATCTCTGCGGGCTACCTGCATGACTGTTGACCATGACAGCATCTGGAGCCCAACTCCTCCTGTTGGCCTTATGTGTTTACAGAGGCTCGGGCCTGCAGCAGTCTGCTCCGCGGGTTCGCCTCTCCTTCAAAGGTGAGCTCATACAGATTAACTAAGACTCCTCTGACAGCCGGGATTGTCGTAATAGTTTCTTTTACTTGTTTGGTTTCTCCCACCAAGTCACTCGCACATACAGATACTCATGCACACACCCACGCACACATCCACACCAGCGGTTATGTTTCCTCCTTTATACATATGTAAAGAACGTATTTCCTGCCACATGTCAAACAGTGCAACACTGAAAACAAAAGGTGGATATTACGTGTGGTTGGTTACTGGTAGTGCCCTTCGACAAAGTTTCTCCCCACACCCTAAAACCCACACGCACTGCAGTCTGACCTGTCACTTCTTTTTTGTTTTTGATGTCTGACATGATGACACTGAAATTTGATCACAAGAGCAAAATGATATTTTAGAGCTGTAATGTTTTGGCCTCAAGGCGTAAATTCAAAATGGATAGTGGTTTTTCAAGCCCCTTTTTTGTGGGCATTTGGGATTTTCCCATGTAGTCTACTCCTTATCCTCATTAACTCTAACTGCAGAGATTCATGTTACAAATATGTAGATGACACCTTTGATCAAAACAGTGCTGGATGATTACAGTTGTCTCTGCATCCCCATCATGTTGTCACTTCAAGTGCACACGTGGACGCACACACTCCCAAACACGCACACACGTCACACCTGAATTAGAGGTGCGAATCAGATTTATAACGTGCCTTTCATGTGGAGGTGAGTCAAAGTGCTGTGGTGCCAGGTCAGGTCTGGGCAGCGTTAATGTGTTTGGCGCTTTATCTGGTTCAGCTTCAGTGATTCAACGAGAAACATTTATGATTTTGTACATCTTGGCATCTGAAGCAGATTAGAGGTGAGCTAGTCATGAGATCTGCGGTTGATGGCAACTGGCAGTCGCAGTCTATACACGCACTGCTGTTTTGAATTCAACTGATTTTGTCAGACACAAAACAGCTGTCTACATGCTGTTCCTGGCTGTCGTATACAGCAACCGCTCCATTTGAGGCTTGAGAGAGTAATTGCGGTGCATTTTTATATGACCTTTTAACACTAATCCATTTTCAGTAAACAGCTTAGTAGTCTGACCAATTACACAAGTTTGGTCTTGAACTTGATCATGTTCCTCCCTGTGTTGTGATATAGGTATTCACATCTGTACAGAGCTCTCCATGACAAATTCACACACAGGAGCTTCTTTCAGAGTCGCTGAGAGTTGAGTTGTGAGATTGTTGGTAAGGTTTTGCAGATAAAACAGCCACATTCACAGACCTCAGTCACCCTTCCCCCTTATTCCAAACAAAAAGGATAAAAGTTGGATTTACTCCCCAACTGTTTTCTGCCACTGCAAGGATTTATTGTTCATTGTTTGTGACACCGAGTCTCTTTGTTCCCCGAGACGCCTGTGGAGGAGGTTTTTCGGGGGCGGCTCGAGGACATGTGACTCTTCTGAACGAATGAGCCCGGCCTGAGTGACACTCCCGGGGTACAGGAGGCCTGCAGAGGATAGAGATCTTACTTTTTTTTTTCCTCTGTTGCTGGGAGGCTGTGTCAGTTATACACACTTCAAAGGGGATCGACTGAGTCTCATTTGATAGAATTAGTCAGCATTGCTAGAGAGCAAAATGTGCAGTGTAATTGAAGCCATGTTTTCGAATCTCATGCCCAGTGCTGTCACCAGTTTGTTCATACTTGAGATAGGCCTGCGACTAAACAGCAGTGGTCATTAGTGCCTTAGTGACAATATGTTGTCAAGTTGTAACATGAGAGCTTATAGTGGCCCAGCTGTAGCTTCATACCTGAATTGTACGTCCTTCCCAGTGTTTCCCTCTCAGTATCAGAATGTTGTCAGGGGATAAGTGTTTGCTGAATGTTTACCAGATGATGGCAGTACATTGTTTGCTATTTTTGGAGAATGGAGACATGTATAGGGGTGTGGTGTTTCTACATTTAGCCCGTTCAGTGAATCCACTACGGCCCAGTAGAGCTTGGCCAGAGGCTTGTTATCCTGTGTTTACCTTGCAGGAACAGAACCGGACCTCGTCCCGCCTCTAAAGGCTCCATCTCGTGGCGTCTGGAGATCCGATTGCGTAGCTTATTTTAGTGGCACCTTGACGGCATCCTGTTAACACTGACCTCAAAAGGAAGATGGCAGGAAGATTGTGCTTCCTCTTGAATCCCTGTAAGCCGGCTTCTGAGGGTCTCTGTGAACATTTGTCATTATATAAGCCTGCTGTCTTTAACATGCCTATGCTGTGTCCCAGTGTGCACATATGGTGGTCAGTATCTTACATATGCCACAGATGTGAGTGCTGCTTTTTATGTGTTTTAAAACGAGGCAATGAATTGTGGGATGGAAGAATGGGGGGAAAAAAAGTCACATTCTGAGGTAGAGTGCAGCACGCGGTCCTTTTGTCTCACAGCAGATGAAAATTGTTCAATCAAAGCTTTCAGGAGAACAAAAATAAGGAGAAACATTTTCCACTGCAGCGCGTCTTAAGAGGTTACGCTCTGCTGAACACAATCCTGATCTTAAGAATTAGCTCGGAGTTCCACTGACCGTTCTTCCTAAGGGACCTGCTTTTTTGGTCCAACTCCACCAGGCATGTGGCGCCTTAAACTCAGTCAGACAGTCAGGACACATCAAATATTGAGATCTTAAAAGCGAATATGTTTCTTAAAATGCACTATGTTTAGTTATATTTAATCCCTGACACACATTTTCCAGAGAAGGGTGTTGTTCAAGGGACCATAAGTTCATCCAAGTCAGTAAAGAAACATGTTAAAGGCATAAAAGGAATAATAATGTGAATGGATTTTTGAGGGGTAACCTTTGCTCCCCCTGCTGTTGGTTTTCCAAATGGTGCAGATGTTTTTGTTTTTTTTAAACAAAGCTGGAACACTTTTCACACAGAGCTGATGGACACAAAGGCAGCGCGGCCCTTCAGTTTCTCCTTCAACACCAGCGACTACCGCATCCTCCTGATGGATCAGGACCAGGGCCGTCTGTACCTGGGCAGCCGGGAGTACCTGGTGGCTCTGGACATGCACAATGTCAACAAGGAGCCTCTCATAGTGCGTACAAACTCTACCAGCTTGCTTTTTCTTAAATCCTGTCTGCTATTTGGTATGTGGCATTAAGTCTCTAAATGCAATGATCCTTAATAATCCAGTTTTTCTGCTGTTTTCAAAAAATACAGATCCACTGGCCAGCAACGGCTAAGAGAAAGGGAGAATGTCAGATGACAGGAAAGGGAAGACAGGTGGGATCATGTATTTACATCCTGCTCTTTCAACAATCTGAGACCTCTGCTTTCAAGACGGGACAATGAGGATGATGATGTTTGAATTCCATTTGTCTTACTCCTCTTTGTCCAGGGTGAATGTGCCAACTTTGTGCGGTTGATAGAGCCGTGGAACCGCACCCACCTCTACACCTGTGGAACAGGGGCGTACCAGCCTATCTGCACATTCATCAACAGAGGCTGGAGGGCAGAGGTGAACGCAGAGACATTTACATTTCCCTGAGTGGGATTTACCGCAAAAATCCCTCGGCAGTAGGCCTGGAAAGCGTTGTCCTGCTAAATATTTCAGGACTACAAACTGGGACACTGATTTGTTTATGATTTCCCCATGCTCCCTCGTGGCGTTTTAGTGGTCTATTTTTATGCACGCTCTCCCTATCTGATCTGCCTCTGCAGGACTACCTGTTTAGGCTGGTCCCTGGGTATGTGGATTCAGGGAAGGGAAAATGTTCCTATGATCCCAAACAGGAAAACATTGCAGTTCTGATCCGTAAGACACGCTTCATTTTATGGCAGAAAAAAACACAAATTTGTATCAAATTCCTTATGCTAGTGAATCACAAAGTCTCACCTTTCTGTTCTCTTATTGTCTCACCTCTGCAGATGGTAACCTATATGCAGGGGTCCATATTGACTTCATGAGTACAGATGCTGCTCTGTTTAGGACCATGGGAGGAAGAACGGCAATCAGGACAGAGCAGTATGACTCCAGGTGGCTCAACGGTGAGTAAGTGTGGGTGTGAGGAGGTAAATGTTGCTGATTACAGGTTATAGTTCCTCTCATTTTATTTGACAACCACTTGCCTCAATCCTCCCTCTGCTTATCTGTTTTTATCCTCTAGAGCCCGTGTTTGTTCAGATCCAGCAGATCCCTGACAGTGCAGAAAGGAACGACGACAAACTTTACTTCTTTTTCCGTGAGAAGAGTCTAGACTCGAGCGGAGGGGCAAGCCCCAGCGTTTTAGCCAGGGTCGGAAGAGTGTGTCTGGTGAGCCAAAGCACATTGTATATTTAGTGAAAATACATGGCATTGTACGTATTGAGCTGTGACCTAATTTTCTTCCTGTCTAGAATGATGAAGGAGGCCAGAAGTCCCTGGTGAACCGCTGGACGACGTTCCTGAAGGCACGCCTTATCTGTTCAGTGATAGGAGAAGATGGAGTGGAGACACGATTTGATGAACTACGTGAGGCCACAATAAAATAAGCACTGTGTTTAAACTGATTGCATTTTAATTGCAACTGCTTTTACTGTTGTGTTATTGATTTTTGTGTCATTCTTCTTCCAGGGGATGTGTTTATTCAGCCTACGCAGGATGAACGAAACCCTATGGTGTACGGTCTCTTCACTACAGCAGGGTGAGTTGTTTTTGGAGGCTAATGTGGGCTTTTTTTCACACACTTCTGTGGACAATTCATGCTTTAATTTCAGGGATAGGGTGCAAACTGTCTGCTACCTTTACCTCTTACCTTAATTGTCTGTGTCTGCTCAAGCTCTGTGTTCAAGGGCTCAGCAGTCTGCGTGTACTCAATGGCTGATATCCGCAATGTCTTCAATGGACCGTTTGCCCACAAACATGGCCATAATTACCAATGGACAGAGTACACTGGAAAGATTCCCTACCCACGGCCTGGAACAGTACGTTTCAGTCATGTTATCTCCAAAGTGACGCAATCAAATAAACCACAGACATCTAAATCTGCATCAACAGAAATGAACTTCTTTCTTCCCTCCCAGTGTCCAGGAGGAACCTTCACTCCTGGTATCCGTTCCTCCAAGAACTTTTCAGATGAGGCTGTGAATTTCATCAGAGCCCATCCTCTCATGTTCCATCCAGTTTATCCAATCCACCGCCGCCCCCTGGTGGTAAGGACTGGCGTAGACTACCGCTTCACTGCCCTGGTGGTGGATCAGGTGGATGCTGTGGACGCACGCTACGAGGTGCTCTTCCTGGGGACAGGTGAGACAGCTGAAGGGCTGATGGCACTTGTCTGGCTGGAGGATTAGTTTGGCAAGAAAATGTCGGTCTTAAATGTAATTTTTCTCACTTCTAGATCGAGGCACTGTCCAAAAAGTTATAGTTTTGCCTAAGGACCCAACTAGCATGGAGGAACTGACACTGGAGGAAGTGGAGGTTTTTCGGGTATGTCTCAATATGGTCCTGAAAAGACAAAAATACTCTAATGTCAAAGATAAAGTCTTATTGATTTATCTTTTTGCTGTTTATTAATCTACAGACCAGAGCTCCAGTCAAAACAATGAAGATATCTTCTAAAAGAGTAAGCAAATTCCTCTTAAAGACAAATTGGTAATACACATTTCAGTGCTTATACCAAAACCGATTCCTCACAACCACACTGGGTTGAGATTGTTTTGCTTGTGTCACCACAGCAACAGCTGTACGTGTCGTCAGACGCGGGGCTGACCCAGGTGTCGCTGCACCGCTGTGGTGTGTACGGCAGGGCCTGCTCTGACTGCTGTCTGGCTCGAGACCCCTACTGTGCCTGGGATGGAGAGAGCTGCTCTGCCTTCACCCCATCCACCAAGAGGTCAGGGACGACTCGTATCTTCACAGTGTTTCTTGACTATGAAGTGAGGATGTGTCAAATCAACTTAAATCGTAATTCTCTTTGTCTCAGGAGGAGCAGAAGACAGGATGTTAAACATGGTGACCCACTGAGGCAGTGCAGAGGCTTTAATGCCAAAGGTGTGGCAACTTTTTTGTGTGTTTTACAATCATGCACGCTTCACATTTTAGTTTCTTTTGCGCAGTTTTCACCATCTCTTCTCTCTCTTATCTGTGCAGTGGAGAAACGTCTCAGAGAAACAGTGCAGTTTGGGGTGGAGGGCAGCAGCACCTTCTTGGAGTGTCAGCCTCGCTCTCCCCAGGCCACCGTCAAGTGGCTCTTCCAGAGGGAAGGAAAGAGGAAAGTGGTGAGGAAGAACAACTACATTTAAGGAAATGTTAAAGGGAGTAGTTTGACATTTTGCAGAAACTTAGATGAGAATATTGATACCACTCTCATATCTGACTAAATATAAGTCGTGTTGACACCGTGAAGTTACCAGACAACAGGCAGACCCCAGAGAGTCATTGCGTCCGGCCAAGAAATAGTCACACTATGTTACACTTTGGTTTCTGTACAGATTAAACAAACGAGATATAAAGTGTTAGTGAGCTTTAGAAGTGAAGGTATGCAGATTTTGTTACTCTCTCCTGGTTAGCTGTGCGCCCTGTTTTCAGTCTCAATGCTAAGCTAACGGGCTACTGGCTGTAGCTTCATATTTACAGGACAGATATGAGAGTCTCATCTAACTCTCAGAACAAGAATAAGCATAACCCCCCACCCCACCCCACCCCAAACAAAAACTATTGCTTTAAGAGCATCAACCACTTGCCCATTTGTAATCTGTATTCAAATTCAGATATGTTCCCTCTCTTTGACTTTCCTACTGTTTTAATTCGGGGTTTTTTCTGCAGCTCAACCGTGTGGGAGGTATTCTGAAGACCAACCATGGTATCCTCCTGAAGTCTCTCAACCAATCGGACGCGGGGCTCTACCACTGCCTCGCCACTGAGAACAACTTTAAACACACAGTGGCCCGCGTGGCGCTGCGCATCCTGAATCGAGACATCGTTTTAGCTCTCACTGCTCAAGATGAGGGTGAAGAGCCAAAAACTCGCCAAGCAGGACCTTACCCGCAGTCGTCCCTCGTCTCCACACCCTTCCCACCTGAGATTAGACTGATTAACCAGTACTGCCAGTCCTACAGGGAAGAACTCAGTCCCAAGCAGCAGCAGCGCAAGCGCACCAACCGCAGGCACACAGAGAGCCAGGACCAAGGCCTCGGCTAGAGGACGGGACTGACGCTGTCCAACACTGGCCTGTCTAGACTTTATACGGTGGACTTTTATGTTTGACACGCATGTTTGTGTATCATCTCCATTCATGAGGCAGGTGATGCTGTCATGCTGTCGTTAAAGTACTATACTGGTGGTTTGTGTGTGTGTCAGCCTAGAAAATACAAATTGTGTATATTTTATTTTGACCTGTGACCACTTCCCAAAGAACACTGTACATTTTTAAATTGCTTTTCTATCTTTTCAGGTATCAGTTCATGTTTCTTTGACATTTTAAATCAAGTTACAGACGTGATACTTGCTCAAGATTGAGCATCTATCATAGGGATTGTTTTAAAACGTCTTCTCATTTGTATGTTCAACTGCTTGTGGGAAACCCCAGCATGTGTGACTTGAGAATCACAGTGGAAGTTTTTAGTGCAAGAAACTAAAAATAGAAAAACAAAAAGATCTTTTTCACAACGTCCATGTTTTGCTTATTACGTGTCTTCGGAGTTTGATTTTCCAATAACATGGCTTGTGAAAGCAGAGATTTTCGGCAGCTGATTCTAGAATGTCAGATTTTGGATGGTCCTTGAATGCACCTTCAAAGAAGAGTTTTCAAAACTCTGAATTAAAAACTGAATTACATATTGCATGCAAGTTTGTTGCTGTTTTGGAAAATGGTCGACTGTGATGGAAAATATACGCAGCATGTAGTTAATAGGCTTCAACATTCAAAACCACAGGTATTGTACTTTCAAGTATCTTGAAACACAAATGTAATATATTGATTGTGAATATAATATTTATGGTCATGATATGGTCATTGGATTACTCTTGTATTGTATGAAGATAATATGATGATATAAATGCATATGTTGCATGCATATCTGTTGTTTGTTGCGTTTGTACATTTTTACTGTTGTCCTGTTTTCAACCTTGGTGTGTAATGGTGTTTGTAAAGTGTAATGTATTCTGTTAAGCTAATTCCAGTGGATGTTGTCATATGACTCCCTTACTGTCCTGTGCTCTAGTGACCTACAGTACGTGAGTGTTGAAGATATGTATAGCGTACAGTGTTCTTCCAGTTATGCACTTTGTCGGTGGTGGTATTGGGGGGTCTTTGCACAGATGTATGAGAAAATGATACAGGAACATAATGTTTTTTATGTACAGTATGTTATAAAAATGGGAATGAAAGTGGCTCGGATTTAGTATTGATTGTTGGTGTTGTGTCATATGCTGTATTTACAGATTTTTTAAAATGGTTCTTTTCAATGGAAGCACAAGGAACTAGATATTTCCCAGCCAGAGCCACCATTCACCTTCATTGCGAGTAACACAGTGCTATGTGCTGTCACACTGATGAATCCTACACTGGAAATGTTCGAACAAGTATATAAACATTTCAGAATTCTCTTAAACTTGTTTTCTTTCACTTTCAAGTCCTATTTATTGAATGATTTGTTTATTTAATCACCCACACAGTTTCTGTCATATACAAGTCATATTACAGTTTGCCATTATTGTACCTGAAATCCAACAACATGTAACAGTATCACAGTTCAGAGGTTTGTGACTAAAATCACAGTTGAACTAAGTTCACAATCCACATGAACAAGAACTTCCACATCAGTCATCCCATTCATCGTCGTCATCGTCTTCATCTCCACCCTCATCTTCACTTTCATCTGAAAGAGAGGTCAAATATAAAATTGAGACTTTTTTTTTGGCCCTTTTGGTGCAACTTGCCCTTCATGTAGGGAGTAATTCATGTTATATATATATATATATATATATATGTATATGTATATATATGTATATGTATATATATATATATATATATATATATATAATATTTACCAGAGGAATGGATGACTTTACTCCTCTTCTGCATGACCATCATGAGAGCACCAACAATACCCTCTCCTGACTCTGATGATGTAGGTGGAGGTTGATCAGGACTGTCTGTCACCTGTAACACACAGAAGGACAGCATTTGAACATGAATATCTGCTGCAAGTGTCCAAACAAAGACTCGTGTACTTAGATATAGCATATATGAAATGTTTTTGAAAAAAGGAAGTTGCTTTACATTTCTGAGCTTCTTCCCCAGTCGGATCTGATCCAGCAGAGCTCCTCTGCTGTCTCCTCCTCCGACGGATGGAGCAACAGGTGGTGGTGGTGGGCCACCGGAGAGAGGAGGAGGAGGTGGGAAATCTGAAGAAATAGAGGTTTGGGGAGGTGGAGGGGGCGGAGGGGGAGGTGGAGGGCCTCCCCCACCTCTGCTGGGTGTAGATGGGACAGGAGGAGGTGGGAAACCCACAGAGCGTTGCTGGCTAGGTGGCAGGGGAGGAGGCAGGTTGTGGGGGGGTGGGGCATAAGAGGACTTTGAGGATGACGGTGAGGGGAACTGAGGAGGTGCAGAGTGTGCTGGTGGCGGTGGCGGTGGAGGACCGCCTCTGCTTGTTGGAGGAGGTGGGGGTGGCATGCCTCCACGTGCTGGAGGCGGAATAGAGGACGGGCTACCTCGTGGCGACTGGCCTGGGATAGGAGGCAGGGGGCCAGAGCGGCTTCGTGGAGGTGGAGGGTTTGGAGCAGAGGAACTGGAGCCCGGCACAGGAGGCAGAGGCCCTTGTCTACCAGGTGGAGGTGGTGGAGGTCCAGAACCTATAATGCAATGGAACAAGATACACACAACAATTCAGACCAAGCTTTAGACCATTACATACAGCGGTGAAGTTAGTTAGATATTCGACAGACATTCCCTCCGGATCCAGCGGTGTCTTCTTACTCAAATTCACCCAGTGTTGGCAGCAGGAGGACGGTTAGCTCACCTCCCAACCCTCACATTTAACCACTACAGACAGATTTAGGGACCACCAATAAATTACTGTTTAATTGGCACAAAAACGATTTTCAATACCTTCATGCGTGACTTGCCCATATTAATGAAAATTATGATTAAAAATAATACTAAATTGGTCACATGTAGCACACATACTTTGATTGCTAATGTGTATTTCATGGAAAAGTCATGTTTTTTTCAATAGCTACCAGAATAGCTATCAATACCAGAAATCATCACTACACTGGACAAATAGGACACACTCTTTATATTGGATTTTAGCGCTGCTTCTATTTTATATGAATATAATTCATTTTTATTAAAATTGCAGAGTGAAACTTCAGATACCACAAACATGCAGTCATGTACCTCCCCAGTCAACCACTGGTAGGGACTTAACCTTTGAAGGGAGCACTGCAGCAACCACCTCTGTGTCCCTTTTTTCCCACAGTAAGGTTAACTGTTGGTTAACTTGAGGTTAAACAGAATTGAATTTGTAAATTGCATCATAAAGTATATGACAATGGATCCACTGTCGTTAACAGGAGAGATCAGGGAGTCCTTCACAGGGGGCCAGAATTCACTTACATTCACATTCATTTATATTCAAATAGCTTTACTTTGATGTAGCTGTTGTGACTCCTCCCCTTTCTGCCTGCAGTGGTTGAACTGGTCTCTTCCTGCAGGAGCTTGCAGTCAGGGAGGGTCGTTGGGGTGATTGGGTGGCATCTGTGTGGGCCTCCACCAAGGCTTTAACTACCAGCCTGGTCTCAGTGTCTCTCTCCCTCTCCTAGGATCTCTTTGTCACATGTGTTGAGCCGGTTTGTGACAAGTGGGGGCTCATCTGGGATCCCAAGTAGTTTGGTAGTAAATTAAATTAGCTTTGGCATAATTTGTTTATTAGGTTGGCATGTTGCTACGTCCTGTGGCAGTGGCTACTGATTTGGTTTGTCTTCTAGTGTAGACTGGTTTGTTGTTTTTGGACTTAACTGTTTAAGTATTTTGGTAACTTTTTGTCAACCATTTTTGGAGGGGAAATGTTAGGTTCCTCTGTTTGTGCCAGTTACATTCTTTGAGGGTAGTTTGTAAGCGAGATGAGCATTTGGTCCTTTTGTCAGTTGTGTACTTCCCTGGGTGTTTTGGTGTCAGTTTGGGCAGGATTACCTTTTCCTCTGATAGGCTTGACAGCGGGTTCTGCTATCGGACTCGTGGTGATCCAGTTTCAGTGGCAGCAAAGGTGGGTAGAGCTCTCAACTTGGGAGCACCTCTGTGGCTGTGAGAGGGTCGCCACTTTCCTGGTTGCTTTCTTCACCCCACTGGTTTGTGTGCATAAGAACCCCCCCCCACCGCTAATTGCACGAAGACTAGGGGTGAGCTAGTTAGTTAGCTTGACCTGTTATAGTTAGTATAGGGGAGGGTATCCTGTTCACCAGGTTTGGTTTTTCCATGTGTCCCATTCAAGGTTTGTAGTGAATTGTTGAGCTGTCTGGTTGTGATGGCTTCCCTTATGGATAGTTTCATCCAGAATCTGTCAGAGTATTTTCTAGATCAGTGCACTAAAGGGCAGCTTCTGAAGATTTTAGAGCATGCGCTTAAGGAATGCTCTGCAACGTTTCAACATCTAATAGTGTTTCTGGTCTTGGTGGTTGTGCTGTGTATCTGGATGATGTAGTGGTGTATTCAGACACCTGGGAAGTGCATGTCCAGTGCATAAGTGCTCTTTTGACAGGTTAGTCTGGGCGTGTTCGACAATCAATCTTGCTAAATGCGAGTTTGCCAAGGCCACAGTGACCTACCTTGGGAAGGTGGTGGGCCAAGGCCAAAGTCATGGCTGTGCAATGGTTTCCTCCAACTACTACCTACTACCAAGAAAGCGCTGATCCATGTCTTGGGGATGGTAGGCTACTACCGCAGTGGGTGCACCGTTGACTGACCTGTTGTGGGCAAAAGCCAAGTTCATTTGGTCTTCACATTGTCAAAATGTATGAGTACAAAAGCATTATTGTGTTCAGCTCCAGTGTTGGAGAGAGCTTAATTTTGATAGGATAACATTTCAGAGCCTCAGGGGACTTAACAATGAAGTACCTGCATGATGACTCTGATCTGGACTCCTTGTCTGTCTTCACCCCAGATGACCCTCAACCACCTAAGGTCATTTTTGTGCTTGCTTTTAAAGACCACAACTGTAACTGAGGACCACTGTTCAGGTGTAACATTTACCCCAAAAACATGAGTAAGGAAAGACCTGATGATAAAATCCCTACCGCCTGCTTTTTGCCAGAGGTTTGTGGGGGGTTTTTTGTTTTTGTTTTTTTGTCTCTAGCCTTTATTGAAGCGCCCCATTTTTTTTATTTATTTGTTTATTTTTAGATTAACTAACTCTTTTGCCATGTGCTCAGTTTTTCTAAAACATCTTTGTATATTGGCACATCGCAAACCTTTAAAGGTGCATACTGCCACCTACTGCTTCGGAGTGTGTAGATTCATGGCATTAGATCAGGAAAAAAAAAATTGCCTTCTGATTTCCCTGAAGTCCTGTGCTGTGCTCAGTAGTGGTGAATCCTATTTGTCCAGTGGAGTAATAATTTCTCATATTGATTTGGAGTCACTGAAGCTATGGAAAAAATGCCATTATTTTTTATTAAACTATTGATGTACAATATGTATATAAAATAAATACACATTAGCAATCAAATTATGTGTGGTACATGAGACCATTTTAGTATGATTTTCATTAATATGGGCAAGTCAGCATTAAGGTATTGAAAAACGAAATTTATTGATGGTCCCTAAATCTGTCTGTAGTGGTTAAATGTGAGGGGGCAGGTGAGCTAAACGTCCTCCTGCTGCCAACACTGGGTGAATTTGAGTAAGAAGACACCGCTGGATCCGGAGGGAATGTCTGTGGAATATCCAACTTAAAACTAACTTCACTTTTCCAATATGACCATTACATCAGCATTGTAATGGTCCTAGCATTACATTGTGGGGGCGAGATTAATAAGAAAGAACAAAATGATACAGTTTGAGTCTTACCTCCTTTGTTCACCTCCCTTTTGACCGCCTCCATGCCTCCAGACTGCTCGATGACATTGTAGATGAGCTGGGAGGTCGCTTCATCCCTCATCTCCGCTTCACTGATCCCAGCTTGGGAAAGCAGCTTCCACAGGTCAGGGTCAATGTTGTTGGGATCCCAGCCGACATGACTAACATGCCTGACCGGAAGGAAACAGAAGGAGGCAGTGTGATACAGTTACAGTTTTACATATATTGTAAAACAACATCCTCTCTAGATATTAACCCAACTTCACTGCCTGACATCAAAGCAACACAATCATCTGCCCAAACACTCACTTAAATCCACTGGGTGCCCCTATGTCTGCTTTGGAGAGTTTGGTGCCCTTTTTCTTGTTCTTATCCTTCTTATTCTTCTTTCCTTTGCTTTCCTTTGTCAGACCTAAGGAAGCAGCAGTAGGTGAAGGCATCGAGCGGTAGCGGGAAGAATGGATGTCTGGGTTCTGGATGTCCACTGTGGTCATGTGAAGAGAACCAGGGCTACCAGGTGATGCTTTTGGAGGAGATACAGAGTACATGCAGGTTGGTATGTTATTATTTCATTTCACGCATCATTGGTGGTAGTAAAAGTTACAGAAGAGACGTGTTGAGGTGAAGGAGTTACGCACCTTTTTCGGATGGGACTGGAGGCAGGGAACCTCTGTCTACCGTGACAGAAAACAGAAAAGAAATATTTTTATTTTTATACTTTGCTGCATATGTAAATGCAGTTATGCAGTCAATATGAAGTGTATTGCTATCTCACCACTAGGTGCAGGGGGGCGCTGTTTCTTGTCTGTCAATAACATGGAGGTGAGAGAAACCATTTTGCGTCACATTACCACACAATATTACAATATTTATTCAGCTAAATACACTTACAATAATTTCCTAAAGTTTAAATAAGGAAGCAAGAAATCATTTATCAATTATAATTTATCAATCCATTAGCATTCTCTATATTTTTCAAAGAATTTATTACAATTTCTGTTTAATGGAAGCAGTAGGTTGCTTGATAAGGACTCACTTGTAAAATGTGTCAGCTTTTGACAAAAATCAACCTCATTTAAGTCATTTTTTTCCAGGATCATAATGCAAACAACATATTAGCCCAAAAACATATTGGAGTTGCAAATATGGCTATGAATGCTTGTATTAAAAATGTATTTAATGCTCTCCAACTCTAACAATAAACATCATAGCAGTAGCTATGAGCTCACTGACCTTGACGGTTGTTTCTTTGGTTGATTTTCTCCTCAACGGCGTTTTGGAAGGTTTCTGCTTCCTGTTGCACAGCAAAGTTCAGTCCGACTTGACAGTCCTGCAATGTGTGAGGGATGAACAAGGCATGAAACAGTGCTTTAGAAATGTGTGACCTACTGATACAAATATTTGCAGGGCACCGCATCATAACTCAACAGTAACTTAAGTTGGAGGAAGAGGTCAAATGAGGGTGTGCTTACATCTGCAGCAAAGGTATGGAAGTACGGTTGTGGCGAGCAGTAAATAATTTGGTTGTAGAGCTCCTGCTCCCAAACCAGCCTCCCTGTCTGTGGAAAAACATAGTTAATATGTCAGTCTCTCAATAATAACTTATGTCAGATGAGAGTATTCTTGCGTCATAGTGCGTCAACACATCTTCAGTCTAAACGCGGCCTAAATATTTTTATGCAGCCTTGTAATTAGATTCTTGTCTGAGAGGTTACCTTCAAATCGAACATCCGTATGAAGTAGGAGCGCTGAGGGTTGTCTTTGATGAAGCACACCACTCCAGTGTGCTGTAAGCTCCACATGGATGGACTGTGAGGCAGAGCCATGAACAGCTGCGCTACTGCGGTGGCCACGGACTAAACACACAGACAATGCAAACATTGAAAACAGTTTAGTGCTGATAGGACACTTGAGAGCATTTTATTGCAGTTTGCATGTAAATGTGCAGTTTTGTGGTTAGGATTCACTTCCTTGTCTGCATTCATCTGTTCAGAAGTGTTGACTTGCTCTCAATTTGCCACTGCAGATGTGAGTCATTCAAATGTGTGCATCTCATGGTATTCTTTTGTTCTGTTATGCCAGTCTGACAGAACTGTGGGCAGTGTTTACCTGAGTAAGGAACAAAGCAACCTCTACTCTACTGTAAGACTGAACCCAACCGTAGTGTTTAATTCTGACACCAGAGGAGGAAATGGTTCAGCCACCATTTCCTGTTACAGCTACCTTCTTTTTGATGACCTAATGTCAGCTATTAATTTTAAACTGCATTGGCATCAGTGTACAGTCGATTCCTTTAAAGAAAATGTATGTAAAAATAAGACTGGAATTCAAATGTACCTGAATATATAAAACTAATAAAAAGTAAGTAAATTAGCTACCAAAAAACTGCTCAGAAAAAGAGTCAAACAACACATAGTTGTTAGTAAAGTTGAATATATAATGTTAAAGTCATCAACTCGGGGTTTAACTATCCACTGTGCTCATTAAAATGTAGGATATGCTGTTTAACCACCGAAGACAAGGGAGAAGTCTTAAGTGCTCAAACGATTTACATTTCTATGTAGAAACCAGAATAACCTGTATCATCTTGGATCGCTTGTCCTTTCACTTTTACAATAAACTTTTAAACTACATCAGAAAGGATACAAGTCGTGACAAATGCAACAGAATATCATTCTCACAGTGGGCAATCCCCTCCCCGGTCAGCTCAGAACTTACAGCACACCTTCTGCCCAGCAGCTCCTCCAACTTCTCATTCTCCTGTGGGCTCAGGAGATTGCTCCAGGCGTTCTCCGATTTAGCTTTAGATCCACGGCTCATGGTCCTCTAATAACGCTCCCAGTTTATCTTAAATTCATGTGTACAGCATTTAAAAAAGCGTCCTCTCTTCACTGTCAGAATACTGAGCTCTATAGTCAAGGAAGTTTCTCTTCTCTGTTCTGTGCACACATCAACTCAAAGCAGGAAATGGCAAACCGCACTTCTCTAACCCCCACTTTTCTTCTTTTTCTCAGACGCAGAGCACAAATGAATGTGTTACTTACATTTTCAGAGGGAGGCAGTGCACTATTGCTCTTCTCCTGCTATGAGTACCTTCATTTTATGACCACACAGATGACTTCTTTGTGTACTTGACATTTGACTTCGATGATTAAAAAGCAATTCAAAACTTCTGTACAAATGAGACATATTTATTTTATTGACAGATAACATTCAAATTAATTTAAAAATGTACATAACAAAGTCAAAATATCTCATAGTCAAATTTTAAAGAAAAAAATAGACTCCATTCATATTAACTTAAAGCCCATAGGTCATTTTTCACCATACTAAACAGTTTCTAGAATTGCTAAAGACACAGCATTTTAACACTGGATTTTTTTTTTTACTGTGCAATTTTTAATTGGCCTTTGCCAAACATGGTAAATAAGTGTTACACTTTATATTAATGTGCCACAATAGTTAAATTCTTTGTTTTGTAACAAAGGGTTTTTCCAGGAATACATAGAGGGAATACAAATAAAATTTCCTTTCTGTGTCTGTGTGACTCGCATGTGATTGTCAGTAACTGTTTGACCTCTCTAGATAGCAGCTGAACACCACAAATTGCTCCGAATCTGTTGGATTATTTATAAAAGGTCACCCCAGCTCACCTTTAAAGATGATCATCTTTACAATAGTCAAGTGACAGAATAGATGAACAAAATATCACATAAAGAACATTAATTAAAATCCATGTGAAAATGGTTTTGGTACATTGGAATGATTAGTGTGGAACTGCAGAATAGCCCTCACTGGCAATATTTAGCTGAATCTGTGAAGTTCAGAGAAATTTGGACAACCCTGCACCAACAGATATGACTGCCCTAAATGTGTTATGAAATAGCAACTGATGAATGAACAAACTGAAGTGCTTTTCTGTATGATAACTCCTGGGAAAAGGAGATGTTTGCCTTAGGACGCTGTCAAATTTCTGTCCTGTAAAATCTGAGATGGTAGGGAAGTAGACTGGAAGGATTTTGGCAGTGACTGAGCTATTCCACGGAACTGTACACATCCATACTCTAAAATGGGATTTCCATTTGAGTCATGCTGTTCCCATTCATCTTTTATGCATTTCTACACATGCCTCCAAACAACATCTTTGCTGCGAGCCGTGATGTAGGTTTTATGCAGTCAGATCACATTGCTTTGTATTCTTGCGCTCCTGTGTTTTCTCCTCCATAACAGCAACTTTTGACTGCCCCATCACAAGGTCAAAACGCTTTCTTTTTTTATTGTTGTAGGCGAAGGTTCTTCACATATCCTTCATCTTGTGCAGCCAAACTTTTTTTCTGTTTGGCTTTGGATGAGAACTGTGCAGATCAGGGGTAATTTAATGACATGGAGTGCTTTGGTTGGCATTTTGTTCGTAGAATCTCTGTTCTGTCATGGCGGCTAGTGCCCGCCTCCACTCCGAGACTCTCCAGTTACCCAGTCAGTGATGATAAATGACAAACTCATGACCATGAAGATGAATCCCAGTGCAGCAAAGCATGTGGCCTACAGGAGTGGAAGGAAAGAAAAATCTGTATCAGCAACACATTAAAACAACACATAGAAATGTAATTGACCAAGATAAATTCATAGTATCCTTGATAGCTGAAGGAACTGAGTTGTACCTGAATCTTGGATCTGGACAGAAAAGGCTCCTGCTCTTTAGGAACGATCCGGATGTAGAAGATTCCAGGTAGGATGAAAATGAGGCTGGGGGCAGATGTGGCTCCTAAAGGAGGGGAGAACAGAGAAGAAAGGAAGTGCGTTTATTTAAGGTTGTATACAGTAAGTGATTACACATTTTATAGATGATATAGTTCATACTACAAAATTTGCAGTGAAGCCCAGACCAGACGGCCATCCTTCCCGTGTAAACATACCGATGATGCCAAAGATGTCGCGGATGGAAGGCACAAAGATGACAAGTAGGTTGACCAAGAAGAGGAGACAAAATGCAATGCCGATGTGTATGACCCAGCGGAAAGGCTTGTCAGGGAAGAAGATCTGGAGCAAGGCCCTGCGGATCTACAGAGGGAAGGAAGGAAAGAGGGATAATGTCATGCTTTTCTTCACAAATAAGATCACAAGCATCGAGATTGATCAACAAAACCATATATAAAAGTAAAGGTTAATCCGGTAACATCAGCTCAGCCACACACAATTCAGCGCCACCAAACTTCACCATCTCAACATCCCTTTCCTTCTGGGTTCAAACATTTTTTCAGCAACAGACCACTGGCTGTTAGAGCTCGCCACAGGCAACCAGTGGAGCATCCAGGAAATCCCTGCTCCTGGTAAAGACATAGTCTGGCACATAACTCCCTCATAAAACCATAACTTGACATTTTTCCACTTTGGTTTCTGTACAGATTAAACAAATGACATGTAAATTAATAAGCTTTAGAGGTGCTGGTAGACAGATTTCTAACCTTTGGACAGAGCCAGGCTAACTGTTTCCATCTGTTTTCAGTCTTTATGCTAAGCTAAGCTAACTGTCTCCTGGCTTCAGCTTCATATTGAATTGATAGACATAAGAGTGGTATCAATCTCCTCATCTAACTCTCTGCTACTGGTGACTAGGCATATTTCCCATAATGTTAAACAATTTCTTTAATTCAATCTGTACATCTACAATATGTGTTTGCTGATCTGCTGCGTGTTCTTGATAATTCCTTGTAATGTAGATGTTCTCCACCCATTTTAAAAACGTGTGTAATCTTGAAAAGCTAACTCTGGTCACTTTTAGCATCTATAGATCCTTATGAAGTTTAATAAGAGAATGTTAAAAGGCACCATACAGTCAACACACTACTGAAACACAGTGTTGCAGAAGCTCCACTTCAGACACAGCACTGAAACAGAAAGGCAGTTTCAGTGCCATGACACAAAAAAACTTCTTATTCTCTGAGACACACATGCATCCTTTGACAGCATCAGTTACGTGGCGTAGTGGCTACATTAGCAGTGTGTTGGGCTTGTGATGTGCAGATTAATAGTTGTTGCTGTGTGTTTGTCTGACCAGTCATAGAAGGAAACCAGATATATTCACATCTGAGAAGCTGGCACCATTTTGGCTTACAAAAAATGTCTTAATGAATTAACTGATGATCAAAATAGCTGATAGATTTTCACCTATTACATATACTCTTTTAACATTCTCTTTTGTGTCTCATGGTTTTAATTGATTTTATCTTAATCTACATTTGTTATTATGTACTATTAAGTGTGTTGACTTTGTGTGGAAAGTGGAAATATTTGAAGAAATATTGTTAGTCTTGTTGTTTTTGCTATAAGCATTCTCACTAAACTAGGACGACAGTCTTACCGGGAAAAGAACCACAGGGACAGTCAGTGTAACGGCCACCAGCACAGCCAGACGCACACAGAGAACCAGGACATCCAGGGGGTCCACTCGAATGTAGGTGTGTAACAGCTCCGACTCCACGGCCCCTACCCACAGAGAAGCAGAAACCCTTTGACATATCTCACATGGTCTACTCCCTCATTCATAACACTGGAAAATTCATACAGGTACAAGTCGGTCATTCATTTGAAAATCTTGCCATTCACAACATCAGAACAAGGTGACCTTTGACTCTCAGGAGGAAAGAGTCATTTACCATAAAAGGTGAGGTAACCAAAAAGAGCCGTTAACAGGTACATCACAAACATGGCCAGGATGGAGATGTTGGCAACCTTCTGCATACGTTTCTTGGAGGCACTAGGGTAAAGGCAAGCAGAAAAATGACATTCATTTTACTTTTAGCACAGCTCTCTGTGTGCCAAAAAAGGAACCACATTTAGTGAAATGGAAGATGACATTCTGACTTACTCTCGTAGCTCAGTGTAGATAGGCAGCACCTCTGGGTGGCAGACAAAGGCAAAGGCCAGAATTGGGATGGTGTACGCTGTCTAAATGCCAAACACACCAAAGGTCAGTGAGTAACCCACCAATCGCTGCTTGACGAAGACTAAACATTTCACGGCCAACACTATTAAATGCTTGTTGTATACCCAACACTGCTGTTGACATAGCATGCTCTAGTGCAGAACATGTGGCAGTGATTCTGCACTGCTAACCAAGAAGTTATGTTGCAGTGTTGATGTTGGCAATGTGAAAAGGTTTTTTTCTGCTAACCTGTGAGTTGATGGTAAACATTTTGGCCTCACAGAAGTCGTCTGCCACATTGACAGTGTAGTTATCAGCAATAGAAGTCATGTTATGATGTTCATCATCCAGCGGACATGAGATGTTGAATTTCTTGTAGATAACCTGGGGAGACAAACCCACTGGTTAATCAAAGATCAATATTTACTGAAGGAACAGCTGGTGGTATTTGCCAGCTCAACAGCTAAGACTCACCGAAATGAGGAAAAACACCATGCAGGAGAGGGAGAAGCCACTTGTATAGCCCAAGTAACCTGTGTTTGCAATGATAATAAGATATTGCAGAATGATTTATGGGTGACGACAGATTTTGGAAGTGATGATACTTTAATTTAAGTACTGGACATGAAAGTAAACGCAACAAAAACGGGTTGTGGAGGCATGATGTACATGGGAGAGTATGGGGAATAAAAAAATGTGACGACAGAATGAAAAACATACCAATTTGTTTCATGAGTGCTAGAGGAAGGATGATGAAAAGGCTAACAATGATGATCAAGTAGTTTCCATTCAAGAACCACTCTCTAAGGCACAGCCAGACAAACAGATGGGGAAAAAAAAATCAGCACAACACCAAACAAAAAACTGAAACTACTGAATTATACATGACACATGTCAGAGTATCACTCTCAGACTCACCCGGTGTTTTCGTGTTTACTAAGGAAAGCTTGAATAACCAGTGGGAGCTCCGACTTGACGATGAAGAGGTAGCTGGACATTGCTAAAAGGAAGTGAAAACAGTCTTATTTTGTGTTACTTACTAATGCATGTTTAATATTATCCGATTAAACACGTGCGCTTTCACTTACAGATATCAGACATAAACATCAAATGGAGGAAATGGCATGACAATACCTCCAACGTTGTGTATCGTAATGATGCATGCAGCCAGCATTTTTCCCGGGGGACCAAAAGCCCGATTCCCAAGCTGCTCATAAGCCCGGATGCCTGAGGAGAAAAAAAACAACAAAAAACCATTATACATATATGAGTGTTGTTCTGACTCTGTGGCTAGATATGCTAAGTTATATGTGTTGAGTTTAGCTCTGGCTTACCGACAACTCCTGCACATCTCAGCAGGAGATGAATTGAATATGCAGACAGAATGGCAATGCACATCAGCAGGATTCTGAAACACACAAGAGCCGGAGATCTGTTGTGAAATGTAATTTGTGTCTAAAAAAATGACATGACAGAAATGATCAAGGATCTCACAAATTTGGACATTATTCACTATTAGAGTTAAAACTGTGCTCATTATCTAAATAAACAAAGACAGAAAGAAAGCAATTCTTCAGAAACTAAATTCTTGTGATTGTCCCCCCCTCACACACAAGTGAGTCTGGCTGTGAGAGACTGGTCCTCCAGCCACACTCCACCTCCCCCCTGCCACATAGCCCAGGACTGATCCAGGCAGGCGTGTCTTGGATCTGATCACTACGGGCTATTTTTAACCACTCAAATCTGATTTAGGGAAGCTGCGTGTGTTTGAGCTCTAGTGTATATTCTGACAGATCAGGCTTTGTACGGCAACTCACACAGGTAGACAAACACACGCATACTCGAGCACAGAGCCCATCCCCCTGCCATCACACATACCTGTCCAAACACAAGTACCCGGTACACGCAGACCGTCAGATGAGACACACGCGTCCCTGTGGCCCTACTTCTAGCCTTATAAGGACCTTCTATTGACTACATCCAATGTGTATCCACTAACACAAACTGTAGCCCAATCCTGATTCTAATGTAACCTTACTTAATCTTGACTTAATCTCGAAGGAAATTCTTGTGCCAGAGATTGCTCAAAAATGACAACAACATAAGAATAAAAACAATAGAGTAATAAATGCAAAGTGTATTTGGAGTAAATGCTAACACCAATGCTTAAAAATAATGATTATTTCTAATTTAGCAAATTGAGCACTTTTCAAGCTTTTCAAACTTTTCAAGAGGCACAAAAGCTTTAGAGTTAGGTAGCTAAAAGATTGAGATACAAGCAGCAAACAATTATACAACAAGATGTAAAGTGAGAAAATGTCACAATAAAAGTAAATAAAACATGCATAAATACAGAAATAAAAGAAAAAAAGTATTCATTAACAAGAAAAGCCATTAAGAAATAGCCCCTTAAAAATGTAAGGACCAGCCAAAATAACTCATAAACTCACCATGAGGGGGGAATTCTAATAATCAATGAACCTAACCTGCATATTTGGCTATATAAATCACAGGAAGCCAAAAGCAATATACTATTGTCCTCTTTGCTGCGAGCACCTACATGGGTAGAAATGCACACACACTGCTCAACGTTTAGTCAAAATAGGGACTGTGTGTTTGGCTTGCATACTCACATAAAAAGAATGATTCCAGTGTTGGACATCGCAAAAGCCAATCCCAGAATTCCGCTGCCCATTATGGCGTTACTGAGGTTAAAGATGGACATGCCAAAGGAAGTCTTTCCTTCAAACTGCAGTGAGAGGATGTTACACAGACAAATCAATTCATGAACAAAAATCACATCGACAGCATCAATAGTATTTACTGTATCTCATTTTACTATTTTCTAACATATGGCTGAGAAAAAGCATTCACGTCTGTAAAGTGGACTTCTTTCTTGACACCAGGTTTATGTGGGAGAAACTCCTCATGTTCAGCCAGGGCATCCAGACCATCAAACCTACAATGGAAAAAAAAAAATCAATGGTTCTGATGAAGACTTTGAAAAAATACACAAACAGGCACAAAGGGAGCTACAAAAACACTGTAGCTTTTATATCTGGTGGATAAACTTAGAAAACAAACACAAGATTTTAATTCCTTGAGTTGAACTTCCAACACCTTTGCTGTGATATGGTGTACCTGCATCCTTAACTACTCTTCATTTGTGAGTCTTACCCATCCTCCCTGCTGTGTCCATTCATCTTCTGAAGCTCCATTCTGGTTGCTGCAGTTGTGACTTGAGAGACTTTGGGGATTTACTTTTGCTGGACTGAAAGAATCCTCTTCAAACTTTCACCTGACTGGAATGAAGAGAAAACAATTGTTTCATTTATGATATACTTAGTTTCCAAAATCTCCTACAAATTTGCCCATTATTTACGCATGGAGAAACATCCCAACAAACCTCATGCACTGATCTTGCCAACTTTCCTTTATTTGTGAAGCCAATTGCAAGCGGGCTGACCTCAGCATGTGTTTTTAACTCCTTTACAATGCTTCTGTATGCATCACCTTTTGCCGAGATCTTGTCTTAACTTGTTAGTTGAGACTTCTTGGAAGAATGGGTCTTCCAAGAAGCTGAAAGAGAATTCTGATGCATTTATTAACTCCTTTCTGAGATGGATGTAAGGCGTTGGCTCTGGTCTACAATACAATTAATCTAAAGTAATGTTTTAAAGGTAAACATACTAGTCATTTGTATTTAAACAGAAGGAAGCCACAGCTCTCAAGAAACACTGAATGTGACTAATGTAATACAAACAGAAAAGGCTATGTGGCTTTAAAAGGGCAGGCGTATTTATAAAGTCTTGAGACACACAACACTGTAATTTTTCTGCTTGCCAAGGACAACATGAATGTTGCTTTTTTCTTTTGGCGATGCAAAAATCCTTTGACATTGCTTCACTTTGGAGTGCTGCCCCCTGCTTCAAATATGAGGATAAAAGGCTTCCAGATTACTGTGGTAGCTCACAAAATAAAATTCCTGCTTGGGATGTAAGTCCATTTAAAGCTTGTGTGACATGAAAGGCTTTAGATAACAAATGTTGTCAGAGGACTTATGTTGCTCTAATCTGTTGTGGGCCACACAAAGCTGGCATGGACGGACTCTGGGAATGAGCGTGGGTCTGTGCTCCTGCCACGGGGTCATGGGATACTTCCCTTCTCTGTGGGTCAGACTGCCCCCAGGATTTTCACATTTGACCCCTAAGGTCACACTCACACTACATTGTGCCATTCCTTAAGAGTTTTACGCAAAAACTGGATTTTTTTATAGTCCTATGCTCATCGCTGAATGGGCCTGTTGCTGTACAATAACCCATACAGTTTGGACTGTGATAGCAGTGGGCCACAGAGATAAACAAAGGGTTCCTGTGTAAATGCTGCTGTTTAGTCTAAATACAGAGTAGCATTTTCCCTGAATACCGGCCGCAGGTCAAATTTGGTTAGAGTAACTTTCTTTAGCTACACACCCGATGACTTTCCCATGGCCCATGGCCAGTACACACAACCCACAAGGCATAGCCCAGATTTCAGGAATATTTTGTCATTTCGCTTTCACAAAAAGCCAGTTTTGATGGATTAGTTACCACTCTCACATTCGTACACTTATTCGTACATTTATTTGTACAGAGCAGATTTAACAACTGGGCCATACTTTGCATTTTCACGTAAGGGAGATGGAGAAACTAGACAAACCGGGTTAACTAGAAACTTGTTCCTCCTTAGAGGTTTCATTGGCCACTAGGGCAGCTCTTACACAGTGGAAACAGTAAAAGAGTGGAAAAAAGTAATAAAAACCAAAACGTGCTCCTGTACTTTCCATCTGTTTGTACAGCTATCTTCCCAAACAACCTGTGCCCCATGTCCCTTTAAAAAGTGTTTAGATAGAATTAGAAAATATTTTTAAATATTACATATAATAATATTGTCAATGAACAACACATTTTAAGCCAAACACATAGATTTTACTGTAGCCTTACTATCCAGCACTGTGTACCACATGGCTCTTGTCTGACGCAAGACCAGCTCAGTATTGACAATTAGCCCTTCCCTTCTCTTCCTCAACATCTGAAACACAAGGACACACACAGACACATATTTCTTCAACTTACCCTTTTTCTTTTTGAATAGTGACAGAAAAAAAATCCTTGCGCAAGTTCTCTCAATTTTCCCTTCCAATGTTTATATATAGCTTTGTTCTTAGGAGTCTCTCCAAAGCTCCTTGGTGGTGAAGAGAGGAGAGAGTGAGAGAGATTAGAGGCTGGGAGGGAGGGAGTGGGAAATGGGAACACCCATACTTAACCCTTTCTTAGACCAGTTACAGGTAGTGTAACAGTTGCTAAGATACTGTAGCTCATGAGGTGTCTACAGTGAAAAGGTGTCAACACAAAGTGTCTAAACAAAGGAAAATTGCCTGTAGTTTTCAGAGACTGTCTGCAGTTCAAGGCTACAAGTAATCCCAGGAACCCATCCAATCCAGTCCAAAACAGGGCTTCTGGTCTGGTCTACTAATTACCATGTCATTACAGACTATGCAAGTAGAAAGGAGGGGCAAAGTGGGTGTCATCTGAGGTGGGCTTTGTTACAGCATGGGCGGATACTCACTGACACTTTGCACCCTTCTGGAAGTCACAGTGACAGTAATTAGCTTAGGAGATAAGTGCTTTTTTAAGATTGCCCACATGTGATTGTGCTTAAGAGTGGAAACATTGTGCATGCTCACAAGTTAACATGAGCTTGATCCAAAACAAACAGTAAGAGCTGAACTGACACGTAGCCTAACAGGAGACATGAACATCTCATGCAACATGACATAAGGAAGAGATCCTTTCTAAATGTTCCTGCACAGTTTTATAACATTTTGTAAATGACAGAAGACATCTAAGTATTTATACATTACACAAGGAGATGCTGTGCCACATAGCATACTTCCTGAATAGAGCAACAAAAACATGTGCTCAAACTGTTACTAGGTCATCAAACCTAAAATGTCATTCTCAGGGGCGACATTTCAGTTGGCTGATAAAGTTAAACCCAACTGAGATATGAGCTTTGTCTGCACACCCAAGAAACACCCACAATTCTTTATCTCTCTCTGACACAAAGTCTTTACTGGAAAATGTGTTTTTCTGTTGTATAAAGATCTCATCTCAAGGTAGTGCACACAGTTAGCAGATTGTTTTTTTACACCTTTTATTTTTAGATTCTTTTTTTTTTTAAAGCTGTACATCCTAATAAAAGAAAAACTAAATATTACTTCCACATTTCATTAATTGTTTCAGGCTATTTGGAGAAGTTTGCAAGCAAAATATCAGAATCATGCCCTGTACAGATTGGGTGAATTTAAATAATTAAATATAATGGCTCAGTCACCTTAAATGATCTTAGTGGCTTGAGGTCAGATGAACAAGTGATTTGGACAGATCCAGGTCAAAGCAACTAACATATAAAATTACAAACTTGTGTAAAATATAGTCCAACAGGAGACATTGTGTCTTGATAAAACCTTCCATTAAACCCTATTTTTGTTGCCAACAGTCGCGCCAGCATTTGGAGCCAAGATGATCTCCCATTACAGTGAGACATTTAAAATCCCACCTCAATGCTGCGCATAATGCCAGCATGTCACAAAAGAGACAGACTGCGAATGGGAGCATACACATATCCTCAGCTGAAGTGGAAACCAGCTTAAAAGAATTCAACCTTATTTCTACTGTCAGTATACAGCACATATCACATATCAGTGGAGATAATTATAATTTTCTTAGGTATCTCTCCGCGTGTATGAATGGGAAATTGTGTCGTGGCCCAAATGCTGGAGCAGCTGTAGAGTGCTGGCCTGAAGGCCCTCTTCTGGTACTCACCTCCCTAGTGATGGATGTCTTCAGTCTAGACAAAACAGTAAAACCAGTAAAGACTTGTTGGCTAGTTCACGTCCTAAAAGATTTATAAAGTTGTATTATATAGTAAAATCTGCTTCTCAAAGAGCCATGGAGTTCTCTTCAGACGTAAGAGGAGAGAGAAAAATGGTGGGGAGGGCAGACCGAGTAATAACGCGCGTTAAGAAATTTCCTGCCATGTCACAATTCAAGCCACTCCCAGTTTGCTACAGACTGCTCAAGCCACATGTGGTGCTCTGTTACTTTACGAATTACTGTAATCTAATTGTACATATCAGGACAGTCATCATTGGTCCTAATGTTTTACCCCTGGAACATTTTGGAACAGTCAAGCAATGTTTCTAATGAAATGTAAGCCTAAAGCTGAGAGATTAAAACTAAATTCTGATAACACTCTGCTTACTGGCCTACATCACAGTGATTAAACTGTGGCGGTACAGCTGGTAGTGTCAATAAAATGTGTTGCTGTGGAAAATTACTTTGAATTTCTTCTCTGTGCTTCAGAATCAGCTCACTACCACCGCCATCTACTGGACACAAACGCTATGGTAACAAGAAATCACTGATCAGTAAATTATACAAATACAATGACTAACAACCACACACAGATGTGATAATTAAATATTCAATCTGTCATCAAAATAACTTGCGTCTTAGACCACGTACACAGGCCAGTTTCATACTTTTATACAGTATCAGGTAATGAGAACAAGTAGAACTGCAACTAACAATTATTTTCCTTATTGATTCATCGTTACTTTCACAATTAAGTGATTAATAATTTAGTCTCTAAAATGTTAGGAGATAGTGGAAAATGCCTAGGCAAGGCAGCTTTATTTATATAGCACATTTCAAACACAAAGACAATTCAAAGTGCTTTACATAGGCAAAGAAAAACATTAGAATGGCATTCAAAACAATAAGAATAAAATCAATAAAGAACATTTTTTTAATGATGAATCTTTTTAAAGATGTCGTTGTAAATCTGAGGATTACTTTCTCCATTTGCGCTCAGCTTTCCTGCGTTCGCTCTTCTGGCTCGTGACAGCTGACGTGTTTCTTCACGGTGCTTTCTGATTGCCAGAGAAGGTTTTAACCCTTTCAGGTGCAATTGCAACAATAACTTTCAGGGTTTTAGAGTCTAAACGATTAAAGGATGAATCAACAGAGTCTGATGTTAAGCTTATTGTCATGGACATAGTTTCCATAAAAAGTTGTATGCTCGTTTACATACCTTTTTTTGACAGAAAGTGATCTGGTTTGGGTATCAGGAGAAACCGACATATCAAAGAAAACACAGAAATGGTCAGAGAGGACTATGTCCCTAATAACAGTGCTAGAAATATCAACACCCTTACTAATAACTAAATCCAGTGTGTGTGCTTGGTTGTGTGTGGGCCCTTTTACATGTTGCAACAGATCAAAACTTTCAAATAGACCACAGAAGTGGCAGTTTTGTTTTTAGGATTATCAATGTGAATGTTAAAATCACCACTTATGACAAAATAGTCAAAATCTGTCAAAATAACAGAAAGCAATTCAGTGAAGTTGTCAACAAAATTTGTGCAGATTCCATCTGCCCTAAAAAGATGCCTGCAGTCCCAGAAAAAGCTAAAATTGTCAATAAAGTGCACTGAATGGAGGGTACATGCAGTTGGCAGCCAGGTATTCAGAGCCAATAATCTGCTGAATCTCCTCTTTTGACTGGTGGTAGAGGGCCACTGATAAACACCTCAGTATTCAAGGAAGGGAGTGTGTTCAATAGATCGGTCACCACCAAGTCGTGTTTCAGGCTCTCTGATTGCTGTTTTACAATGTCACTGGTCCCTGTGTGCACTATGATGTTCCTCACAGTTGGGTGTGCAGTCAGAATATCTGGGATTCTTTCTGTCATGTCCTTGGGAAAGCAGTGTGTTTTGGTGTTCATAACGCTCATGCCTTTTACATCTTTAACAGCAAAATAACCCATAATCAGAGTTTGAGGCCCAGTCGTTAGCTTTCCCTTTAGCCCTTTGCTTTCAAAATGACACTGTCCTTACCCTGCTGTGGGAGGATGCGAGGTTATGCAGGTCATCTGATGGAGATCCAGGCTCCTGCAGCAGTGATGCAAATCTGTTCTCAAGTTGTACACTTTGTTGTTTGAGAGGTTTGTTGCTAACTCCTCCTTTTGCAGCTTTCCACGGCTGTGTTCTGCTAAACACAGGGATTGATGAGGCACTCTGCCTGGATGGTAGTGCAGGCCAGCCAATAGCATCACAAATCTCAGGGCGCTGGTTACTGGCTCTCACTCGTCCTCCCATTTCCCAGGGAAATGTTTTATTCTTAGGCTTTGCACCAAGAGAGTTCCAGAGAGGACTCCTACTTGTAGATTTATTGCCAGACAAAAAGCCCTCCTGTTTCTTAGTAGTCTTGTTGGTGTTAATTAGCCTTGTGTTAACATTTTCTTCCACTTTTTTGCGTCCATGGTAAAGTGGTATCATTGCCACACGGTCCATTCACCTCCACATTCACTTCTAATCGGTGGATCTTAGTTTCAAGCACTGCAATTTTCTGGGGAAGGGAGGCATCTTGCTGTTAACTAGCTTCAGCTAATCCCAGGTTTCCAGTCACTGTAGTTCAGTACAGTGAGACAGCCAAAGGGCTTGTGCTGTTTGTAGGCCACGCTTGTGCAGTACTGGCGAGGTAATAAAAGTGATAAAAAAAATATGATGGTATCTGTGTCTTTCATAAATTAAAGTCCCAGTGATTTATAAGTATCCAGGATCCACTGCCCATAACTTTTAGTAGAAAAAAAAGGATATCAAAAGAATGTAAGCAAAGCGGAGAGCAATTCCCCAGGGCCGAAGATGATGTCTTCAAATGGCTTGTTTTGTACAACCATCAGTCTAAAACTCGTAAGATATTCAATTTACAATGATATAAAACAGAGAAAAGTTGCAACCTGAAGATATTTTGCATTTTTGCTTGAAAAATTATCAAAATTGTTGTTTATCTAATCGGTTCAGCTTCATGAACAAATTAAACCAAACTCAAGGAAATAGAAAAGTACTGTCTTTAATTATTTATCCAAGAATAACAACACACAGTCAACAATTAAAACCTGTGAAATGATGAGACATCTGTGTAGCCTTACAGCACTTGTTTGAGAGGTTTTACTGATGAATCAGGAAAAACAGCTTGTGGTGCACAAAGTAAACATGTCACTTTCCCTTCTCAACCCACGCAAAGAAATTACACCGAGCCTCAGTGTTGGAGGCATGTCCCTGAGGACGTGCACACACAAAGAACTGTTTGCCCATGTTTGGCCCCTCCTTTTTTACAGTACGGAGCACGCATGGTTCCCCGTGGACCTTACAGGAGGGTGGTGGGGGTGGTCCATGAAGCACCGACTTCCAGAACACTAATGACGCCCCTTTCTTGGGCTCAGTGGGCTGTGGAGTTAAATAATTTGTCTTCTTCTGTTTGTCATTTTCCTCTGTGGCACTGCTGCTGCACAGCTGTGGTGAACCATCAAAGACAGGCTCAGTATCTTCAGGTACCATGCTTGTGAGTGTTTCTTCATATTGCCTGATAGGGGTTTCGGTAGAGGGAACCACATTTGTGAGTTTAGGTTTGAAAAAGGAAAGGAGGCTAACCTGTGGCTTTGAAGAAGTCTTTACTGTCTTTGTCTTTTTCCCCTTTGGTTCAACAGAGTCTGATGTTAATAACCGCTTTTTACCAGAGACATTTCCAGCTCCAAATGGGTATAAATTCTCCCTTCTTTCCTCCTCTTCTTGAGATCCAGGTAATGCATCCCTCTGCTCAGACTGAATTGATTTCTGGTCCACCTTAACAAGGAAGCGGGAGAGTTTCTGCTGCTTGCCAGCAAACTCAGGCAGGTAGCATGTACAGAGAGGAGGAGGCTTGGAGCTGGGCAGGAGAGAGCAGCTCAGTTGCCCCCACACAGGGCAGTGATCTGACCCCTCCACCTCTGGCATGATGTCTGCTGCCACAAACTGGTCCTTGGCTAGCTGACAATCGGCGAATATGTAGTCAATGCGTGTGCCATAGTTGGTCTGCCGTGCTCCAGTGAGAGTGGACCAGCATGTGAAGGCGTTGGTGCGAGTTGGGTGGAAATAGCGAAAGGTATCCACAAATTTTCCACTGTGGTCAGGTTCTGTAGAAGTTACCTCAGATTCTTCATCAGGTTCCCCCTCATTCCTTTCCTCTTCTTGTTTGCAACCGTGCAGAAAGGCATTCAGCCATTTCCTCCCAGGGTTTTCACCAAAGTCATCCTATGAGAAAAAACAAAGTAGGTGGAGTTTCATTATTATGGATATGCAAACACTGTGCACATTTGGCAGAAACATAATATTAACATGTTAGTAACTGATACTAACACAATACTGTTAGCTTAAGTTAGCATAAAACCAGAAGAAGGGGGAAAACTAAGCTAAGCTAAACGGCTGCTGGCTGCTACTTTATATTTACCTTACAGTCATGAGAGTTCTATCAAACTTCTCATCGAACTCTCAGCAAGATATGGAATACATATATTTCCCAAAAGAAACAAGAAAAACAATCACATGACAGTATTCTAACCTTTTACTTACAATATCACTGGGGTCACAGTGGTCTATTGGCCGGTGAGATGTATTCACGTCTCCTAAAACAATCACATGGCTGAAAAATAGAATAGAAGAACCATTAAATCTGAATTTTTAAAGAGGAGAGGGAATAACACTCTCACAATACATTGTTCAAAATAAGACATTTCATTACAGAATATTGTGTAATATACTTCATATGTCTCCTGCAAGTTAGTCATCTGCCAACATCCTTTAAGTTTCAGTGAATTTTATTTTTTACTCATGACATGAAACATATATCAAAGCGCATAGACAGCAAAGGTACATGTGTACCATTGCTCAAGCTCAAATGTACAACAGCTGTAAACCGGTAAAAGGCTGCACTGATAGAACTTAAAAGTTCCATAGTTAAAATGTCTGTTGTAAAAGCAGGATACACATGTGCCTCATTGTGACTACAATGAAAACTTTTCTGAACTCTCACCTCCCATCTTTCAGTATAGCTTCAGCCCGACGCTGAAGCAACTTGTAGAATTGCAGTTTGAACTGCTTTCGCTCCGGCTTTTCAGGGTCCGCCCGTGGACAATATACATTGATTACAGTAACAGTTTGCTCTTTGTCCTGACACCTGTGGGGGTAAAGCAAAGTCAAAAAGAAAAACAGACATCTACAGTTACTATTTCGCAAAATAAGCACACACACTGGAATCTCCCTTGTGTAACATTTTGATCAATGAGTTGCATGATGTTAGTAAAGACTGCAAGGGATACTCTAGTGCATAGATAGTTGCTATTTTTTTCCTAAAAAGATGTGAGTACATAGACATAAATACAAAATACAGCACATATAACATTCTTTGTCAAGAAAACTGCAAAGAAGAATATTTTTCTCTTACATGATTCTGTGCTGTGTGACAACGGCTCGTCCTTCATTGTCCAAAAGCTGCAGCTCCTCGCTACAGAACTCAGTCTGGTCACCATAACATCCAACAGCCCCTTCATGGTTGGTCAGCAGACCTGTGAGACCCTCCTCAGCAGCAAACGGAATGGCACTGTCTTTACAGTAAGTGGCAACCCCTGTGCATGTAAGGAATAGGAGGTGAATTAGTTTGTATAGTGTAGTGTGTCAGCAGCACCTATAAAGCAGGTGTAACAGTGGGCAGGTCCATTAACAGGGATCTTCTGTTCCTCTAATAACTAAATGTCCATTCAGTGAAGTTAATTATGGCAATCTTTTATTTTAGAAGATTGAGTCTTATTGTCTGGGTAACTAAACATAACTGGAAAAGGACACAGTACTGTCATGATTCAAATGCACAAAATGAGTGGCTCTGACAATGTAATTAACCTGAATAGCCGCTGCGTCCTCGACTGAAGCTGAAATAGGAGTTGTAGCCGTCAACAATGGCAGTTCTTTCATCAAGTAAGTCTCCTGTGGGGGACAAATTGTGGGTGTAACTTTTATTTCTTTCATAACAGACTTCGTTACATGTCGACCCCGCGTTTTCCAAACTCCTCGGTAAACCACTTACTTGTCACTTTTGTCTCTTGGACACAGATAATATCTGCGTCCAGTGAATCAAGAGCCTTTTTAATGCCACCTCTGAAGGTCCTTATGCCATTTATGTTCCAGGTAACGAGCTTCATTGTGTAAAACTACGGTTGTTTGACAAAAGACAGCCAATGTGTACATCCGGAAGTAAAAAGGAAGACAAGAAAGGTACGAGCGGAAGTGTATTTCGTCACTAATCGTTCCTTATTTCTCTAAATATTTCGTGTTTGTTGGTAAAAATAAATGTGTTATATTCATTGCATTAGTATTTTATGTTTATGTCTGGCTAGACAGCAAATGCCACACCCACCAAATACAGAAAATAAAGACAATTTCATGATGTAATTGCATTGCGCAGTTGCCTAGCTAGAGGGGGTAATCGTGCTTTCACGTTTTCGGCGCGCTTTTGACACCAGACCTCGCTGTGAAACAAGAGAACCGGGTAGGAGGAAGGGAAGCGGCTGTTCAGTAACCTGGGCTGGTAACCCAGCTGGGCTGGCTACTATCGCGATTGGCAACCGTTGCCTCTGACAGTTACCGAAGAAAGCAGACAGTTAACGTTTGCTTGCAACTGGCGAGCCCCATCTTTGAAATAAAACCAGAGGGTGAGTAGCCAGTTCGGCTAATGGTCGCTATCTAGCGTTAGCTAATTAGCTTGTCTGACGTGATCCGACTGTCAGACCGATGTCGTCTATTCCGCTAAGCCTATGTAAATTTAGCTAATTACAAAGCTAGCTAGCTAAATTCTTCAACTCGACTTTGCTAGTGGCATTGCGGTGTCATTTGATGTCTACATTAGGCTAAAACGACTCTTGCTAGCTGTCCGGCAGTGTCTTAACAGTCCGGTGTCTTCTTAGAATAACGTAACGTAACGTTATGCTTGTCAGAATATTTTCTCCCTCTAGGATACTAGTTTATTTGAAAACGGGGGAAACATGTAGGATGCCAAAATATTTACACTTAGTAACTTACATCCTTGAATTTGCTCTCTGTTAATGCTATGAAGAACTAGTTTGTGGGCTAGAAGAAACCGATGCTTACGGGATAGGTTACATCATTTGGCACCGGGACAACCGGCGTCTGGTGTTTCCATCTTCGGTCAAAGAAGAGGACACGAGGTAATTGAGGAACACCGCCCCATCCACTCAATACTGGTGGTCAAAGTTACGTCAAGCCATATTGTTTCCACGGTTACTTTGTGTCAGACACTTGGAGAAACGACACTTGAACCAGTTGTCATAATGGTGTAGCTAACCTTAGCTATAGCTGTCGGCTTATTATGGGGAGATGTAACGTTGCTAATGTTGAATAGCAATGAAGTTGGTCAGTGGTGTGTACAGGCCAGCCTTGCATCCCAGTTTAATAGTGGGAGTCTGTTAAGTGTGTGGCGTTGAGGACTCTTCAGTAACGACCTTTAAATACCATAGGTAATGAGTGCCTATTTAAATAGGTAAATAGCTGAAATATGCGTTGTTTGTTATAACTGATAATATAAGCAGAGTTGCCATGGCTAGCTGGTATTCAGGGGTAATAACCTTACATATCTGCAAACTGCAAATAATTTATGGCTTGGATTTGTGTAGTGGCCTTTTGAGTTGAGTGCTTTCCCACTAAACCAATCCCAAAGTTAATCTTGCCCTATGCAGTTTGCTCAATTGGTATCACAATATGATTTATACAAAACCTCTTTGCCATCCTTGCCATTGTTCTAAGTAGTTTACATAACCTCCATCTTTGTGTTTTGCCTTTTGTAGTGTGGAGTAATGAGGGTGGAGGAGTGAAGGAGGCAGGTGTCCCAGTAGAACGTTGGCAGACAAGTGGGAGGCCAGGCAAGGATGCTGGAGGTGGATGCAGACCCAGCAGGTCAAGCAGAGGAGGGAGAAGGGGAGGCAGAGATGGGGAGCCGAGACTTGAAGGCTGAGGTGGTGCGGCTGACTCTGGAGCTCCAAGAGGCCACAGAGGAGAAGCTACAGGCAGCCCGCTATGGCCTGGTGGTGCTGGAGGAAAGTGCTGCCCTCAAGATGAAACACAGGCAGCTGGAAGAGGAGCACGAAGCCCTCAAAGGGGAGCTACAGCAGCTGAAAGAGGTAGGAACACCCAAGGCCTTCTGGTTATATTTAGACATTAGGCTTGTGAAGTTCTCATTCTCCCAGCTTTCCAAGTGTTATTTTCTAATAATTAATAACTACTGCTTTGTGACCTTTGCCTTTTACTACACATTTCTTTTGCACAGTACTCATTACGTGTCATGTTGTGCCCTTATAAATGCCCATGTTTATCTTTACATCAAACTGGATTTGGTGTTATGATGTGCTGTTTATAATTGAAACAAACATTTCCTGAATTCAAGTTTCACAATGAAATGTCTGATGAAGACTAGTTGAAACATGAGATGTACCAATAAGGTGAATTTCTAACATTGCTTCTTAGTAACTGTGACTTTCTGCTACCACAATAACAGTTCTGTTACAGCTATGGCCTTTCAATGAAGAGGCTTGTGTTCGCATGCTGAGTCAGTTTTGCTCTCGTATGTCATCTGATGGTGATGGCATCAGAGGGAAAAGACTGTTTAGTGATTAGAGCACCATCCACAGCCATTTAGTCAGTATATCCAGTGCTTTTAACATATTACATTTTCTCTGTTCATCTTAATCTGATTTTGATACTGCATATCATTAAGGACTGAATTAGGTTAGCGCCGGATAGTCAAGATAAAAGATGATACTAATATGGCAGAATTCATGTAATCCATGCCTTTTACAGATGTATTGAAATTGTGACATATGCTTCTCATTGCCTTAATGTTCTAAACAAACTGTGTACTTCCCAGTGTTTTTTTTTTAAAAATTCTATCTCTTTTTTTAAATAATTAACCACAGTGCAATAACATTGACAACTGCTACATCAACTCTGTTTACATAAGTGTAAGTGCAGTTGCACTCCAGCTGACACTTAGAGTTTCTCTTTTTAAAGGTGCATTTTGTGGAAATATATACATGAGATTCTTATGCTCATGCTTACGCTGACATAGTGCCAAGTGACTGATGTGTGAGGGGTTAATATTGTTTCCTGATTGTAAACTTTGTCACAAATGTGCCAGATGGGCCTTGACGTTATTTAGTATTGCTGGAACAGGCCTTTAAAAACTCGTTTATATAAGACGGTAATCCCATAAAATTCAGTCCTATGATGTGGGCAGATTTTTGGTTTTACAATTGTTCCATCCACCTGTTTAAATTGAGAGAGAAAAAATGTCTGAAATCCTGCTTACAAGCAGTTGGATGTTTAGCAATAAATATGTGCCAGAATCACACTAAAACTGTTCCATCCTGATGTTTTATAACCACATGTCAAGCAAAGCTCTTTATGTCTTAAGGGATGTAGTGGTACAGAATTTCAGCTATTTGTTATAATCTGCATAAACCTGATTTCTTGGCTGTTTACGTACGTAGGCTTTGGCAGGGTAACAAAGCAGAGCGGACTCATGTGTTGTGAATTAGCATCATTATATAACCACACCACAATGTTCAGTTAAGTGTGTTTAGTAGCATGTTCATTTCATTTAACACCTTATTTGGTAGTTCTTTCATCAGCGGTCATTGATGCATAATGTGTAACCTATAACAGTGTTAAGTGTAATGTATTTCATTTGATCACATCAGCTAGTTAAAAATACAGTGTGGAAGCTGCTATTAAGGTCTAAGGTGTCTTGTTACTGAACCATAACAGCCATTTCCTCACTATGATCAGGTTTAAAGTAATGATTGTCAGTGAAGTCCAATTTCCCTTCCTTTGTTAAAGATGTCTACATTTCTTTCCTTGATATGAGTAGCACAGCAAGAATGCGTTGGTCTTTCACGACGGCAAATGTAACGTAGCCTGCTAGCCACTGCAAGTTTTGTCATTTCCTTAACCCTTTTTGTTTGTTTAAAGGCATTTGCAGATTCTGTGAGCAGCCAGAAGCGTGCAGCTGCTGATGGAGAGTGCCGGGAGGAGAACTTGCTGCAGGAGACTGCCACTAAGGAGGCTGCCATGGCAACCCGCATTGAAGAAGTTCAGGCAGAGCTCAAGCAAGCACGCCTTGCTCTGAGCAATGCCCACGCAGAGATCGATAGACTAGGGGTGTTCTCCACCCAGCTAAAGAAGGTACGGCGACTCACACAGTTCCTCCTGCATACTGGTGTCATACTGTATACTATCATGCCCTGTCCTGTCATGATACATACAATGGAATAACTGGAGGATATATTAGCTGTGTAGCCTCATTCCCAAAGTAAAATTAAGTGTGCATGATGTGGAATTGGTAAATGTGCAGCTTAACTTGTGTGCTTTTCACTGATCTGAAAGTGGATTGTGTTCTACAGGAGTGTGAGTGTCTGGAGGCAGAAAAGGGCCATCTGAGAGATGAGATGAAGGAATATAAAGTACGTGAGCTGCGGCAGTTGCAGGACAACGGTGAGCTTGAAGATGAGAACATATCTCTGCAAAAGCAGGTGTCTGTGCTCAAGGAAAACCAGGTCAGTTATCACTCAAGCTACAACCAAATACATACATGTAATTGTGAATGGATGGATGGATAGAGAATAAAAATTGTAAATATCAAGAATTGATAATATTAAACATATCTGAAGATATACGCAATTAAGTGGAAAAATGTGTTTATATGAACATTGTGCCATACTATTGTGTTTTTCTATTTATTTTCCTAAATTAGCTTTTTCACTTTATACTGTTTGTGTTTGTGAAGTACATCTAGACACACTATCATATGGTCGTTGTTGTAGTGCACTGCCTGTTTGCATTTACCTTTCCTGCATGAGGGCAAAACTTCTTTGTGTTTGTTGACATAACTGAACAACCGGGATACTAATTGAACTGTTGAAGAGACTAGACAGGCCAGTTGCTGGGTGATGGTGATTAATGTTGTTATTTTCCGAGATTATTTTTAGCTCCCACAGCTGAAGACAACAATTCTTGTCTTTTTTTTTTGTTGTTGTTGTTTTTTTTGAAGAAATAATTAATTATAGTTGCATGTAGCACCATGGCGACCAGGCTCCAGTGTAACAATTTCACAATCACAAAGTGATTGCACTTTGCAGGACACTCAATTTCAGTATATTATCAGAATATTTTTCAAGTTCTGGATGAATGCTTTAAGAAATTATGCGTTGTCCTGGAAATGTATTATTAGGTTTTTGTGCTTTTAGCTTAGAACAAACTGTCTGTCAGAAATCGTGTAGCAGCCAGCAACGGACAGACCAGATAAGCTTCAAATGCTTGTAAATGGGTGAGGTTATATTGAACAACATAATTTAGTTATGTTGGAAAGTTCTCTGAACTTACCACAATGTTGTGAGCTACTGAATACACATCACATGCATGTCATCCTAGCTTGTCCATGCAGCGGAGCAGCACTTAAAAGAGAACAGGTACAACTGAAAGCTATCAAAAACACCACACCCACGGGGCAGATTAAATGGTTTTGTTGTTGACTGATGTTTTAAGGTAGTCATGTAAAGCTGGTGTTTCTTCTACAGTAAAGGCTTTTTGTCAATATACAGTATATGATGATTGTGTTATCATAAAATAACAGGAGGAGGGTCAAACATTGAAACGATTAAACTAATTCAAAATAACCTATCCCTGAAATTCTAATTGGCAGGGTGATTTTTCTGTGTAAGCCAAGAAAATTTTTTAAACATAAGCATACCTTCCAAGTACTTTTCACATTTTCTGTAGTTGTTAACATCTCAAATTGTACTCTGTGTGCTCAAAATGCTCAGCAAAAATGTTGCGTCCTCCATGGTAACAGATGCTCGCTATTCTTGTGGATTGTTATATTATGTAGTTATTTGAAACTGTCATTCTTTGGATTCCTGAGGGTGTGAGACAAGTGCTTCCAAATACAGATGCACCTTCTGTGTATGCCAAGAGAAACTTTCCATGACTAGTTCTAAATGTATCAGAGGCTTGTTAGTGTGTGCATGATCCGTTAGTTGACTTTTAGACAAAAACCTAGTCTTGCCTTTAAAGTCTCAATGTCAGAAATCCTTTTTTGTTGTTTTACATGAAAACCCTAAACGATCTTAAGTATTCTCTCACTCACACAGCATCAGTGTTACTTACATGTTGATTTTATTTTTTTTAAATAGGCTTGTTGTATTTTATGTATACTTTATGTAAAGATTAAGTAAGGCAACTAAATGAGCCAACTGGATATAAATGTTATATAAAGAAAATATATAGGATTTAAACTCTGCCCTAGTGGAAGGAACTGTACATATCCATTCCCAAGATAAAGTAGAATTGGTGGTGACCATGGAGTCATCACCATTGGAGTTTCTAAATGTCTACCGAATCTGGGTGTGTGACTGTAACATGATTATATATAGTATATTTGCATGTTGGGGCTAGAATGTGCACCCATATCTGTTGCATATACAGCAGCATAGAAAGGCCTAATAAAAACAGCCTTCTGGTTGTGCTTCTTATCACATTTCAGGTTGAGTTTGAATCGATAAAGCTGGAGCTGACCCAGAAGAACGAGGAGCAGGAGGAGCAGCGAGCTCAGCTGGAGGAGGCATCAAGGCTGAGGGAGATAGCAGAGAGGCAGCTGGATGAGGCCCTGGAAGCCCTGAAGGAGGAGAGGGAGCAGAAGAACAGTCTGCGGCGAGAACTCTCTGCCCTGACCCTTAACCCCTTTGATTCTGTGGGGAACCTGCAGCTCCACTTGGAGCAGCTGGATGACAGCCAGGAGGAGGGCCAGGGGGGAGTGGGAGAAGGTGAGGGAGAGGGAGAGGACCAGGACAGTGGCTTTAATAATGGTCCTGGGTCTGCTCCCAGTTCTGCTCACCCTCCTCACTTGGGGGGCTCCAAAAGTAATGGCCTCATCCAACGCTACTCCACTCCACGCAACAGTGACGTATTCCTGCGTGCTCCAGCCTCTGGGCTGGTGTCAGACCTGCTGAGTGAGCTACACTTTTCAGACAGTCAGAAACTAAAACAGCAACTCCTACAGGTAGGCAACAGGACAGTATGTGCCACTCTTTTAGATTTATTAATATGGTTAAATTATGGTAGTGCACTAAAGAAATATAGTGAAAAATGATGTTGCCTTTCTTACAGGTCAACAAAATTAAAATTGTTTTATTCCCTTGTTAACTGGAATTGCTCAGCAAATTTCATGGCAATCGTGACAATTTAGGATTTGCAAGAAGACACAGAACACCGTGTATATTGAAATTCTTCTGTGATTCATAGAACTGCATTTATATTTAGATGAAAGCATCTGTTCTAATCAGGCTAAATTAAAATGGTACCACCTTTTTGTAGCGCTGAGTAGTGGTGTTGTCATACAGGTTGGTTTGTGTGTCTACGCTGAGGAGCGGGAATGTCTGCCGCTTCCTGCTTTAGACCACATCTGCTGTATGTCGGTGAAGGAGTGAGCCTTTCTGTATTAATAGAAAGCCACCTGGCACCACTTTGCATCATCTACTTCACCAAGCAATTTAGTCAGCTCCCACCTGATACAGTTATGCTTCACAAATAAAGGGTACTTAAGAAAATTAAGGATGTCTTGAACTGTCATCCCTCTCTGTCTGAAGGAAATATATTATTCACGATGCACTTAAATCAGGGGTTGGGTTAGCAAGCTCCTACCCACCAGATGTTGGGAGTGTGGAGCTGAATGGGGTCAGCCACTATTTACATAAAAAATGCATTAAGAGTAAAGGTGGTTGGGGGAGAAATTTGAGTTACAGAGAACGGTCCTTTTGTATTATGGAAAATAATCAGTATTGGCCTGGCTTAGAACTGAAATGCATAATTACCCCGCAAATGGACAGCTTTAACTAATTTAAGCAAATTTAAGATATATAATATGTTCATACCTCGCAAGATTTTCATCTTTTTTGCGTGTGTGTGTGTGTACCCAGGCAGAACGAGAGAAGTCCAGTCTGGTTAGCAAGGTAGAGGAACTGCAGATGCAGCTGGTAATGTCCAAACAGGCACTCAGTCAGAAAGAGGACAAGGTTGGATCTCTCACCCAACAGCTGGAAGCTGTGCAGAGCAGCCAGCAGCGCAACCAGGAGGCAGACGACAGGAGAGATGATGAGACAGAGAATGGAGACGGTGGCAATGCAGTCTTTGACTATGAGTCAGACACCAAGAGCAAGGAGGTGCTGGAGGCCTGCATGCGTTCAGCCAGTGAAGAGCTTCTGAAACTGCGAGATGAACTGTCTCAGGCAGGAGCTCGTTATAACACCCTGGAGCAGAGATACAAGCAGGAGAAGGATCGTTGGAGGGCAGAGGCCCAGGAGCTGGCTGACAAGATCCGTCAATGCATCAAGTCCAGCAAGCAGGACCAGGAGCGCATCAGTGACCTGGAGAATGAGATTGGAGCCACACGGAAAGTGGCAATTGATTCAGAAGGGCACTTGAGTGTTGCCCAGGAAGAGCTGCTGGCCTTCTCTGAGGAGCTGTCCAACCTCTATCACCACATTTGCGTGTGCAACAACCTGACACCCAAACGAGTCACCCTGGACTATTACCGTGATAGTGCCAGGGCAAGTGGTGGAGGAGGTAGTGCCCGAAGATCACACTACGTCTACCCCCAGCTCAACTCCCAGAAAAAGCCGCGAGCCAATGACATGTTCATCTCCAAAGCTGCAGCATTGCAGTTTATGGGGGAGGTGGACAGTGCAGGAGCCAGCGGAGATGCTCCCAACTGCCCTGGGTCCCCCACCCTGGATTTCAGGGACCCTTCCAATGTCCGCAACTTGGTAGCGGTCATCCGTTGCCAGATCAAACACCTCCGGGTAACACAGCACTGCTTATCACATACAGTGTGTCAGACATTTATTAGAGTCCGTCACTTCTAGTACTTGATTGGTTGTAAACCGAAAGTTATAATTATCTAACTCCTTCATTGTGGCTCAATCGCAGAAAGCCAGGCTTTTATTCTGGGTGAAGGCCTTTCCTCCTTCACAGATTTCTTGCTGAACCTAATGTTCAGCTCAGACAGTTAAATGTAGTTGAGTAGCTCCTGTGTCTGTTCAAATCCAACACCTGCTGTGGGCATTGTTGACACGTGTGTTTGGGTTTGAATGGATTGGATTATCAGGGGTCAAAGTTGAGTTGTGGCTTCCACTACAGAGAATCCTTTCAAAAAAACAACCGTGTCCGGAACACTGGGAACTTGTGTTTTTACTTAGTGAAACACAGTTTTAAAGACATATAGCTCTTTTACATTTCTGAAGATTAATTTCACAGGTGTACAATAATGTTGAGAAATCTGAGATTCATTTTAAACAGATTAATTTGGTTTGTCCATTGTTAGGGTTAGGGTTAATGTGGATATACTGTATAAAAAACCCTTCAATACTATAAGACAAAGAGTTTTGACAACATTTGTACTTTGCAAGGTGAAACAAACACATGTAACTCACTTTCATTTTTAACTCACTAACAACTGTCTCTGTGTTCTTTCAGGTGGCAGTGGACCTCTGTCGTCAGAGGGGCGCCATGCCTTACTCAGGGCTGAGCAGCAGCGGAGAGTCAGAGCGGGATGCTGAAAGCCTCTTGGAAGAAGTACTAAAACTCAAGTCCCTTCTCAGCACAAAGAGAGAACAGATCGCTACCCTCAGGACTGTCCTCAAGGCTAACAAACAGGTAGGTGACAGCAAGCACTGGCTACACTACAGTGTTCTCTTTTGATCTGTTTGCACTGTTTTAAAACAGTTTTAGTCGACAGGCTGCTATACCATTTTAGGGTATTGCTCTAAATCAACCTGACCTGTCAGGGACTTTCCCTAAAACATAATCCTTGAATGTCCAAGGTCAATATGTGGATTTTTTTTTTTTGTTGGCTGTCATTAAAAATAAGCTATCCCACATTAGTCTTTTTTGGCTTACTATGAGAGGCCTCATCAGTTTCTTTGCATGGACAAAAAATCCTGAGAACAGCTCCCTTGGTACAGAGGGATTGTCTGTAATGTAGTCTTTCTGTTGGCAATATACTGGGTAAAGACCTGACCAAATTAAGCATTTTAGTATTAAATTGATTGTACCTTTGCATTGATGATTTCATTCAAGTCACAGATATGTAATAGGTGATCACTTGAGAGCGACAAACTGGGCTTATACCTTTGGCTGTGTGTCCTTTAACTGAAAGAGTCCGTACTGCTTTGGTACTGTCTTCATTATCAAAGCAATATTTTTTCATTGGCCTTCCTAGCTCTGATGAAAATAGCTCTTTAACAGAGGACATATTGTAGTTCACATGGATTAGAAATGAAGGGACAGTAATGATGACAATTATAACTTGTTTGATTACATCAAAGGTGTTTGGTACTAAAATCTAGAACACAACTTTGGATGGTGTTTCCTATCCTGCAGCAGGGGTCTCCCTTGTCCCAGTTTGTGCCTCTCATGTATTAGCATACATTTCGGTAACAGAAGTAACCATCGGTTTCTCTAAAAGATAATTAATCAGCAATGTTCGGAAAACCTAGAGGGTCGTTTAAAAACACGTAACGTTGTTCTGAAGGTATTCCCAAAAGACTCTTCTAACTATCTGGATGAAAAAATATCAATCTACTGCACTGCAAAAAATATTCTTAACTGTTTCCCAAGTGGGAACTCTGTTTCCAAATCAAAACAAAGATGACAGCCCGCTTGCTACCTGGATAGGATAATTATCTTTTAGAGAAACTGATGGTTACCTGAGAGTATGCTAATGCATGAGAGGCACAAAGTGGGGCTAGGGTCTTACTAGAATTTGTGGGTGTGATGGTGCTATCAGTTTGAATTGAAAAGTGTATTATTAACATATTTATCTATATTCTGTACAAATCATGCATGATAATAATAAGCATTTTAACACCCCACCTTGAAAGGGGAATGATGGTGCTACAGTAGCACATGATGGTGCAATTGTCTTTTTTGTCATTGCAGACTGCAGAGCTGGCCCTGTCCAATCTGAAAACCAAGTATGAGACAGAGAAGAGCATGGTGTCAGAGACCATGATGAAACTGCGGAATGAGCTCAAAGCCTTGAAGGAGGATGCCGCCACCTTCTCTTCACTCCGAGTCATGTTTGCCAGTCGGTAAGATTTCCTTTTTATGTATGAAGAGGAAAAAAAGCATTATATTCAGCAGTGTTATAAAACAAAAAAGACATGCATTTATTTTGTCTCATGATGAAGTAGATTTTTGAAATATCTTTACACTGAAACATGTTCGTTAGTTCAGATTGTCTGGTCTTTGCCCCTTTGCTTGTATTGTTCATGCTTAGTGATGGTGCGCTTGTTGTGGTACAGCCTTTGCTACCACTCATGTAATAAGCTTACCATGCCTATTACGCCTGTAGACAATCCACTGGTTCACGTGAAGATTATGAACCACATGCTTTGCCCTGTGCCGACGGGGGAGGAGACAAGGACAGATTTGTCCCATCAAGCCAGGTCACCTTAGGGAAGGAGAAGCCTAATGTCAGCGGGAGATGGGTGGGGACGTAAGATAGGGTGGGAAGTTTCTGTCAAGGGTTAAACTTACGGACCACAACACTTAACTCACTAATCATTAACCTCTTCTGATAATTGTTTAGAGGAGTGTTTTTGTATTGGGTTGAGTGAGTGAACTATGTTTTCTTTTTTTTTTTTGTTGTTGTTGTTGTTGTTTTCTTGGCTTTTTTTCTGTTTTTGTAATGGACAGCAGAGATGTTTTCATTATTGTTGGTTGTTAATTGCCAGAGAAGCTTCTTAGGACATGCAGTACCCATCAAGCCCCTCTCCAGACAGTTATGAGCTGGCATTTGATTATCCTTAAGAGGGATTGGAGAACAGACATTGGTCAAGGACTTCTGTCTGTTCTCCAGTCCTTGCAACAGGCTAAAGATTACAGCTTAAAAAGATCCTCTTGTATATAATTAAATTTTGTGGTGCCATCATGTGGATAGCTAGAGTCACTGCATTTCTACAGTATTTGATGACCAGGTAGTATTTTTAAACTCTTATTCCAGTCAAAGCATATTCCTATTGTTGTCATCTCCGCATGCACCCTCTATTCTTTTTATTTATTTATTTATTTTTTTAATTATTAGTAGAAGTCAGTCAACATGAAAGTAATTAATTGCTCATGTTATTTAAGTTTCTCAAATGTTGAGGCTTTGCAGATTTTCTTTGTTTCGTATCAGTGTAAATTCAATAATTTTGTTATCCAAAAAAAGATAACCAGTGTGAAGATATCACTTTGTGCTTTGGTAACTTTTGATGGTATTTGTGATTATTTGATGTTTTTTAGATAGATTAATCAATAATGAAAATAATCTTTAGCTGCAGTCCTAGTGTTTGCTCACAGCTGGTGTTTACAGTGTTTGTGTCTGCCACACTAGAAGTCATGTTTAACATGTGTGTTGTGTGTCTCTGTACTTTAATTTGTTCTTGCCTGCTTGTGCATGTTGCACATTTTTATTGTGTCTCAGGTGTGACCAGTATGTCACCCAGCTGGATGAGATGCAGAGGCAGCTGGCAGCAGCCGAGGATGAGAAGAAGACACTGAATTCTCTGCTGCGTATGGCCATACAGCAGAAACTGGCTCTTACTCAGCGTTTGGAGGACCTGGAGGCCCCTCTGTCTCCCCACAGCTTGAACAGCAGCCCCCGCCGCTCCCGGGCAAAAGAGCTGGCCACCAAATCAGGCCGGGCTCCACGGAGCCCCCGAAGCAGTCCTGCACGCCCCCCACTGAGGAGCAGTCCACGGGCTAGCCCAGTTCTCGGCAGCAGCGTTCCTGCCATGGCCACGCACCACCTGCGAAGTCTAACTCGAAGCCTCCACACGAGCCCTGTAAGAACCCCTCTCTCTCTTTGTCCTGACATCCCCATCCAGACAAGCAGCCGGTCATGCAGAGGCAAGGGTCTCCCACGAGACGCCACCTTCATTAGAAGTCATAGTGTCAGTGATGTTGTTAATGCAGAGTTGAGTCCTGGCTACTCCCCAACGCGTAAAGGCTCCATCAGTTCTGTGAACAGCGAGTTAATGGTCAAAACACAAACACAAGTCAGTGATTCGAGAAAAGGCGTGTCAGGCCGGAGAGCTTTAGTCCCTGCACGTCAGGACACCTTCATTACAACTCGCGTTGTACCTGCCTCTTCCACCAGGCTAAAGTCTTCTTTGTTTTCTTCATCCACAGATAATGTAACCTCTTCTAAAGCTTTGTGTGTGTATCCTAACACATCTGAAGCATGGGGTGAAAGTAAACAAAAGCCTGATCTAAAACCAAACGTAGATACTTCTGTAAGAAGAAAACAGTTGGGTCACAGGTCTAATTCTGCACAAGCAGCAGCCGCATGCCGTAACACATTTCAGTCAGACACAGCCTCTTCTCAGTTGAATGCTAAATCTTCAGGAGCCCCAACAACCACATCTCTCTCTGTTCACAGTGCACCTGGTAAGACCAGGATGACTGGGGTCTGTAGAGAGTCTAGGCATAGATCATCCACCTCCACAAGTAGAACCACTGAGGAATCGCACATTAATGTCAGTAGGGGCTCTGGTAATAAAGCTCAGACTACACCTGCCAGGGCCCAGAGCTCACACTCTAAATCATCTCGCAGGCGATGAGATAAAGTAGCCAGCAGATTTATGCTCTATACTAAACTACTTTATCTATAGCTATACATTATGTTATAAAAAAAATAAGCTTAACTTTATGCTAAAAAATATTAAATAAGCAATCTTTAATATTTGGAGCAATTGTGTGTTTTTGTTAAGAGCTAATGCTTATCAGGGGGTTTGAATTGTTTGCTTTTATTCATCTCACCTTAACTGATAGCTGTTGGGAGCCCCTAATTTGCTGATCCTTTTATATGTTGTATTGATCTGCTTACCCTTATTAATTACCCTCACATTTTTCTCTTCATTTTTTTAGTTGAACTAAATATGTTTTTTTTTGTCTCTGTCTCACCTTGTCTCTGTAGCGCTGAAACACTCCTTCCATTACTTCCCTCTTCTCCATAAGGACCTGTCTTCATGTTGACTCCCCGGCTCCCTCCTCCTTTCCTGACTCCAAGACATTCTGTCCATCCCAGATGTGACATGACATTCCTCACTCTACCCACCAGAACCATGGATTTAAAAAAAAAAAAAAAAAATCTCTCATCCCGCCCTCTTGGTTTTTTCTGCTTGGAGCGGAGAAACCTGCATGCAGCCTGAAGAAATATGAAGAGACAAATGTGCTGCTCATTCCTCTGTGAAGTCATTGACTGTGTCTTGTCCCACGTGGATCCAACTTCCATCTGGTCTTGTTCAAGGCTGTGTGTTGTGGTGAACCATTGACAGTATTTATTCCAGAATGAGAGACTTTTCATGTACAGTATTTACTGTCCTCAGACTTTGATTCAGGCTCTGATCTGTTTAAGGCTGTATGTCTTTACACTCTTGCCTTTTGTCTGGCATCCTCGTCAGGCATGTCTGGCGTCTTTTAGTGTTGGTAAGCCATTGGGTCATCTGTGATAGCTCTCCCAGGTAGTTTTTATAGAACAATGCAGCCTTACTAACAGAATTGCTATCCTACAAGTAGAGAGCTTGCTGTTGTCTTGAGGTTCCTCCCTTTTAATGGTGGTACAGTTACATGCCCTTTTTAATCCTGTGACGTGTCTGGCTCTTTGGCTTTTGCTTATCAGCCACACCCTTTAACTAGAGGTCAGTAAACATGCCATGTCATTGATGGAAATAGATCAGCCATAAGTTCACCACCTCAGGTCAAACACAGAGTAATCAGATACATGATTTGGGAGACCTTTGTGCATCTTACTTTGCAAACTATGCAGTCCAAGTCAGGACGGTGCCTGTAGACTTCCTGCTGTTCTTTAGGATCAGGGTGGGTTTTTGAAACGTACCTTTGCTTTCAGTCAACAGTGGCTGGCTGCAGCTGTTTTGCGTTTAGCATCTCTTAAGCAGCTTTTGGACGTCTTCTGGGATGCTCGGTGGCATATGTGCAAGGGTCCCATTGGCTAATAATGTACTTTCCTGCTTGTTGGGCTGTGGGTTTAAAAAGACACTGTCTTACATCACCCAAGAATTCACCTTGCTTGGTTTACCTAAAACTAATACTAGTTTCTAATAGTAACTACTTTCTCCTGATTACATAGTCATAACAGTTCCCAATCAGCTTTTTCCCGCTCCTAAGCAGCTAAGCAACAGCACTCATGTTTTGTATTTCATCATTTAATGTCACCATGTTTCTGTGCGCTATCAAAGTGCGCATGTTGTAATGAACTAGTATTGGCCACTGCAAGCTAGTTTTCTTCTCCTGTGGCTTACAGCATCCATTGTTTTCAGTTAGGAATGCTAATAGTGCTGGCAGGCTGCTGTTAGGGTTGCTGTTGTAGAAAAATGAAATAATAATATTGTCCCATAATTTTAAAAGCATTACACAGTGCTTCACATCTAGTAGCACATTAATTAATTGTAGAAAGCAAAATATTTCAAATTTAACTCCAACATGACATTGCTTTGCTAGTCGGACCTCCACAAGCACAAATAAAAATAAAAAAACATGTAAATGTACCTGTATCTGTTGATACCCCAACACAGGTTGCTTATAGAGTAGTTTGATGCCAGGGCTGTGATTTGAGGTCTGCAGCGCATATGTTAACATTGGCACTGTAACAACACATGTCTCATTGAATGCAGTTTAAATTTAAATTGAATTGACCTTTTGAGACCAATCATGATCTTTTAGACCACATTTCGAAACGGCTGTTTGAAAAATGAGAACTGAATGCAAGAAAATGTTGACATCAAATGTTTTTTAAGCTCAACTGTCCTGTGGTTTAGTAGAAGATGCCACATCCTGCTGATTTTATTTTTTTATTTTTAGTGCCTTGGTTTTGATCTTGTCTGTTGTTTTTAGACTACACCACATTTTCTAAATAGAGGCTACTGTTCAAAACTGTAATTGTGATGTTTTTTGAAGGTATGTTTTACTTTTGAGGAAACTCATTATGCAGTGTTAGCACTGAATTAAGTGATATCTCATTTTGGAAAAAACTTTTTCACTTTTTAGCTAACATGCCTTGTATGAACTCATTATGAACTAATGAATAATTTGACATTAGCTTCCCCTGAAATTAATGTCACCATCTACTGTATATTTATTTTGGAGAGCTGTTACTGTGGGAAAAGTTTCTATATAAACATGAATGCAGAAAATGATCAAAAACATTATAGATTGAATGTTACGATAATACCAGTTTTTGGGCTGCCAGGGAAGCTGGACTGTTAAAAAGTGAAAATGCTTTAACATTATGTCATATTGCTTTGAAGGTTGTAAATGGATTTCTTAATCTATTTAATTAACTCCGCGCAGATGTGTTTTTAATTTAATGACCATTGTTGTATAATATGTTAACTGTATTTATGTGTTCTGCATTCTGTGTAAATTTCTCTAGAGGATGACGTGCACACACTCCATAACATATTTGGTCTCTGTGAACCACTTTTGTCATGAAGAATAAAAACAAGCCAACACTGTATACTGATCGTGGTCTTTTGGAGTTCAAGCACAGTATTAGTCATGTGTAACATAGACTACTGAGATGCTGCTCAATACATGTGGTCTGTCCGTGGTACGCGATGGTAAGCGCTCATACTAAAATATTAATAGAATTTATTTTTTTCCTAGTAGGGAGGAAAATGAGAAAGTAAACATAGACCAGTAGTCCAGCATGCTGCATAATCAATTTTAGTCTACATTTTAAATAAACTCCAGTTGAGTCTGAAGTCATATAGAGGTGACTCGCCTGAGCAGGTTTACTAATAAATGAATTTCCCTTTTAGGGTGACTACATTTCAAAGACAGGCCACACATCCGGGGTCAGTCCGGACATGGTTAATCTTGTGCAAATGTTCCTCCATGATTTGTTAAATTTAAAAAATCCACTGCAGATAACCCAATCTAATGACGACACAGGTCCCGGAGCTAATAACAGAAGAAAGAACAAGAGCCCTCTTTTAAAAATGGTTTGCAATTTAAAAACAATCACACATTCAAAAACAAAGAATGAACAAAATACAAAGTTAATAAAGTATCACTCAAAGCATGTTGGATCTGGTATCTAGGGCCAGCCTGCAGAACAAGTTTGAGAAGTGCCAGATGAGAAATTAAGATAAATAAAATGGTAGTCTATTTAGAAAACCTTTAGAAGCAAACAATAGGCAATGATGCATGTGTTCTCACACAGAAAGAAGGCTAAGCTATTGTGTACCATAAGATTTCCAGGTTATGAATCCAATAGCAGAGTGATAAACATGATCTAGAGATCAAGATTTCTCTTGTTGACAAAATGGATTTAACATGTTACATAGCGTTAGATCAGTGGCGGTTGATGTGTCAGGGTTTTAAAAATCTGAAGAACCCATGATTATGTCAAAGACCACCTTCATAGGGTAGCGGTACCTCGTGCCCATCACACTGGAACTAGTGTAGTTAAGGTTCAGTACTAACTGTTCCTTCAGGTTCTGTGGTGCCAGGAAGTGGAATTAGTTACATTCGTACATTAAAATAATAAGTAACCAGCACACAAAAAATAAGTGTGTGATTTAATGTCCTCTTTCACACAGTGGTGGAAAGTAATAAAGTACATTTACTCAAGTACGTTATTTAAGTACTTTCTATTCTATACTATTTCCATTTCATGCTACTTCTTACTTCTACTCCATTATATTTAACAGGCAAGTATTGTTCTTTTTACTCCACCACATTTACCTTACAGCTTTACTAGTTACTTTACAAATTAAGATTTTGTATACATCTGATCAGTTTATAAAATTTGATGTATTGGTGTAGATTAATCAAACAATAATGAAGTAGCTTAAAATTAGCTCCATCTTGACCAACTATAAAAGTATAACTCTGACTCACAGGGGCAATTTCTCCTTTTACTTTTGATACTTTAAGTACATTTTGCTAACATTACTTAAATACTTTTACTCAAGTAACGTTTTCAGTGCCGGACTTTTACACGGGTATCGCAACTAATACCCCGTTTCACCACTGCTTATAATGTCAATTAAACTAAAGTAGGTAAAAAATGATTTGTGATAAGATATTCTCCTTTGGTATACAGGGGTAGATCCTGAATGCATTTTGAAACTTACAAAAATGACACTTTGTGAGTAGGTGTTTGTTATGATCATAGATACAGTCAGATCCGGGGCTATGATTGGCTGCGAGGACTGCCCGAATCCCTTTAAATACAGGGGCGTGGCTACAATGAAGGCCAGGGGATGTTTTCATCTGCCATCTTGCAGAGGCAGCTGTTTTTAGGCGTGTGAACATTGCAGCTGTAAAGATGCCTTTAAAGAGAGTGGGAACAGCATTAACCCGAACGCTGTGGACTACAGGAAACAGGTCTCCTCCTCTTGCGCGATCCCCAAAAGTGAACAGACTTTCTACCACATGCAGGGTGTCTGGAGGAAGAAAGCAGGGCCGCGAAAAAACAACAGAACAAAGTTGCAGCTCGGACAGGCCGAGTGGCGACGTGCCAGCACCCAGCGAGCCTCCTCACAGATGCACGACTGGAGATAAGAAGCTACCAAAGGAGCCCGCGGGTGCTCCCGGTGTTGCTGGTGTTGGAAGACGGTCGTACACCTCCACCGCAGCTCCAGTGGACCAGAGGTCCTACCTGTGGGCTCGCTACAATGACATGAAACGGCTGGTTCACGGTAAGCAGAGGTCTCCCCTATTATAATCACGGTTTAATTAACCTCCCACATCATCACCAGGCCTCTATGTTCCCAGCATCAACGTTATTTTAGCCGTTAGAAGCCATTTGTCCTCTTTCCAAGTAACGTTAGCCAAATCGGACAGATGGCACACTGATGCTGCTGGTTCCTCCATGCCAAACGCATTTTAGGATCAAGTTTAAAGCGCTGTATGCTGTTTAAAATAAAACGACAAGCTAAGAAGCGAATTTGTTCTCCCGCCTCTATTTGGTCTTCCCAACATTACCAACTTTAGCTAACGAGAAACGCTAGCTTATTACATTTTTGTTTTATTTAACTTGTCAGTCTACTTTAGCATTAACATTCCCTTTAGCTAGCTAATAGTGAGGAAACTAGTTGTTTAGTGTGGGGCAGACCGCTAATTTAGTGTCATGTCATTGCATGGCATGTCACGTAGCTACGTTTGACAGAAAGTTAAGGAGTTAGGTATTTTGACCTAACAGCCAGAGTTTGTGTATAAATTAACCTAATAATTAAAAATAGTTATTATATAACACCATGAAGTTAAATGGAGTTCATTTGTTTACATAACACACAATATTGCAAAACCCTTCTTCAGGCATGTTGGCAGTGGGGGAAGATATTTCCAGGCAGAGTATTGGAGACTGTCTCAGCAACATACTGTTTGTTTAATCTGTGGCCATGTGTTAGCTGAGTGACTTATCAATACAGTTGCCAGCCAAACTGATAAAAGTAGTAGATAATGAAACGAAAACTCTATTACAACAGGTAATTAATGCTATGATCCCATTCAGCAACACATTAAATTAAATACTCTTGATTTTGTAGAGTCTGTACAAAATGTTCTGTTTGGACTGACTTAGTTCAGTGAAGAGTCAGTTGAAAAGCACACATTACACAACCTCCGATGAGCTTGCCAACCGCACTAGATTGAAAACAGCAGTGGAATTATTTCTTTCCTGCATGATCAGCAGGTTTCACAATAAAATAATTTTTTTTTTTTTTTAATTTTTTTTTTTTTACAGTTTACAGTTTTTTATGAGTCAGACATTGTGGATGCCCTAATCCTACTCTCCTTCAAATGAAAACGTGACTTGTGTTTTTTTCCCTAATCTTGCTTAGTCATGTCTGTCTGATCTGCATTTGGCTCATTTCATTTAAATGAGAATTTCCTGCTGTCAGACCTGATTCCCCCAGGTGCGTGTAACCTCCTCAACTCCTCCACCATCTACGCTAACAATGAGGTCAGCCTGGCCGGAGTGGACATCTACGGCTTTGACTATGACTACACGCTGGCGTTGTACTCAAATGCGCTCAACACAATGATCTACAATACAGCGAGAGGCTTCCTAATTGAACACTTTAAGGTGTGTTTTGCAGTAGTTGCTTCAAGTAAATAAACATTACAGCTGCTTTTAGATTCAGGTTGATTTACCCATTTTGTCATCCTGCTTGACAGTACCCTGAAGGCATCCGCAAATATGATTACATCCCCAACTTTGCTGCTCGGGGTCTTCACTATGACATCCAAAAGGTAAATTCTTTTAAATCACAAATGTCCCGTTGCAGGAAGAGAAATGTTTACATTTCCAAGTGAAACTTTTTTCCTCCCTCTCTGCAGGGTCTTCTAATGAAGATAGATGCCTTCCATTACATTCAGCCAGGAACAGTGTATCGGTAAGAGACTGATGCTGTGATGAATGTATGTTGCAAAATACTAGTAACACTTTTAAGCAACACTGAAATTTTAGTGAGCACTCATGGCCATCATTTTTAATTGCTGATTTTGATCCATGCAGTATATGCCACGTTGTTGTTGCTTTTTTGTGTGTGTGTGTGTGTGTGTGTCTTTATCTACATCCCTACTGCTGAAGGCAAAATCATCTGTTTGTATTGTCGAATGATGTTATGTGTGTTTTTTAAGCTCTAGTTTGTTTGATGTTCCCAGGGGACTGAGCCCAGTGCCAGACAAGGAGGTCCTTGAGCTCTACAGGGGGACTTACCACATCCCCCTGCAGCAGGACAGTGGCTTCTATGGAAAGGTGATGTGGAGTAATCGTAGTGTACAGTAATATAAACTCAATTGGAGAGGGCTCCCTGACATTTATTACAGATATTGCACTTTGTATTCAGATATTTTCGGAATGTTTCCTCTATGTGAAAAGTGTTTGGTTTGGCACAGATGGGAAAGCTCTACTTAGCTTTGTGGGCTCAACACATCTGTTATAATCTCATCTGGCCACTCTGAAGCCGGGATGTAGTTCAGGATTAAATCTGCTACTGTCCTCAGATATTTCAAGTGTCTGGCACTGCGTGGCTTTGCTGTTACACAAGTCTCGATGTTGAATTTTGTAATCGCATTTGTTCCAGTCCCTAAAACGCTGACCACAAGAACTCCGTGCCCCACAAAATAATTTGGTTTTAGTTGTGACGTTTTAGAAGCTGCACTCAATCAGTCACTAAAGCTTGAAATCTCTTATTGAGTCTGACGGCCACAAATGTTAATCTGACCTCTTTGCTAATTAGGAGCAATTTGGACGGATGTTTCGATTCAGGCTCAAATAGTTTTCGGTCCATCAGGTCCTTTTAAGTGTTTTTCTGCAGCAGGAAGTATGCCTCTCTATCTTCTAATTCTCCTTGAAACAGTCGTATACAAAATAGTTTTGGTGTGGCTCTAATCTCTTTTGGGGACTTGGCTCTGTTTTCAGGGTAGCCTCTTAGTGGGTAGTGGTTGTAGTGAAAATAGTTCCAAATGTGATTAGGAAGTCATTCAAAAGACCATAGAGCTACAATAATGTTAACTTTACAGTTTCACAAACTTTTATTGCATCCCTCATAAACAAGCAAAAGTAAATATCAAGCATTAAAATGTATTTTCTGTCACAGGGACCGAAGGTGAAGCAGTTCATGGACATCTTCTCCATTCCTGAGATGACTCTCCTGGCTGTGGCAAATGACTTTTTCATCACCAACGACATTGACTATGATCCAGTTCACCTCTTCAAGGACGTCTCGGTGAGAGTGCTCCCCCAGGCTCTCACAGTATTAAATGTTGCACCCTATGTTTTAAGTTGTGGCCGCACCCTGAAGTTCATACTGAGAGAAGCACACTGACCCAGAGCATCTCACTGTTTTCACATGTTGTGAGTTCAGCTGGAGGCTCAGGAATCTGCTGAGCTCAATAAAAGAACAATAACTTGCTTTTTTTCTTGGTCCTGTTGTGCCAGGGTTTCCAGTTACAGGGCACAACAGTGTGTCGGCTATGTCACCATAATATCTGCTTTCTTAAAAAACATGCAAACTATAACATTCTTAAGCATTTTCACATAATGGACCGTTTCTTTTCTGAGTGTAGTTCGGAGCTATCTCGCAGCAGAAAATGCTCGCTAGATCAGGAAAAAGTACAAAAGCCTCTGTGTAACACTTATCTTACTTGTAATCCTCAGGAGGCCATTGGCATGGTTCACCTCAAAGGCTACATGTACAAATGGGTCATGGAAGATCTCGGTAAGAAATCGTTTTCCTCTTTTTGCACCAAGCCAGCACATTGCTGCACATAAAATAACATTAGTTAGACTTTGTGCTACTGAGCTCTCTTCCTTCTCTTCATAGATAAGTTCATTCTGAGAGGAGAAGAAACTGATGCTGTTTTGCATCGATTGGTCAGTCATGGAAAGAAACTATTCCTCATTACCAACAGTCCCTTCAGCTTTGTGTAAGTGTTATGCCTGTGGCTTACGTCTTCTTGAGTTCACTCTGACTCATAATGAGGGAGAACCGTTCTGTTGCAATCTGTTATTCTAATGTTTTTTGTTTTTTTTTCCCCTGTGCGCAGGGATAAAGGAATGACGTACATGGTGGGAAAAAACTGGAGAGACTTCTTTGATGTTGTCATTGTGCAGGCAGACAAACCTCACTTCTTCACTGATTGTATCAAGTGAGTAAATGTTTTGGAGAAAGTGGGTAACAACATAGATAGAACTGTACATATGATTCATAAAGTAGTGGAGCTAACCAATCACGTTCACTTGATGCATTCACTACGGTTTCTGGTTTTAGAGAGTGATCTCAGAACTGTCTGTAAAAATTGTTACTCTTACAGACCTTTCAGACGGCTGGATGGTAATGGAGACCTTCAGTGGGAAAAGATAAACAGTTTGGACAAAGGACAGATCTACAAACAGGTCTGTCTGACTTCCCCTTTTGTGTTTCCTTATGTTTAAGCTCCCCCATGTCCTCTAATCATTAGGCTTATTTCTCTTGTCTCTGTGTAATAACTGTTTTTACATGTTGCATTAATAAACTAAAGAGAATGGCCTGTGGTTTTCTTTTCTTTTTGTGTTTCAGGGAAACCTGTTTGACTTTCTCAGACTGACAGGCTGGCGAGGTTCAAAGGTTCTTTACTTTGGAGACCATCTTTATAGTGACTTGGCTGTAAGTGTCAAAGCACGGTGATGATGAATCCACATTATGACTAACTGTTGTTATTAGGATGAGTTCTCTATGTATTGAATGCACATTATTTAGCTTATGTCTTTATTTTCTAATTTCCTCCCAAAGTGGAAACTTTACAGGAACTTTTTCAGGATTGCAGATATGACATTCATTTAACAGTTACAGACGGTGGTAACTAAAATTGTAATTTGCCTGGTCAAACACACACAAACACAGACGTAGAGATTCACACACTGCCAGATGCCCACTGTCTCCATGTATTTGCGCAAATGAAAGTGCTTTACGTAAGGAGAAGAAATGTCTTAATATTATATTAACATAAATGCATTTTATAACACAATAAACAGCTAAATAAAATCAGTTGAGATAAAAAAGATAACATGAGATAAAATACACATAAACAAATTATATATATATATATATATA
>LKNJ01000750.1:0-129900 GCA_002120245.1 Maccullochella peelii
CCTCCCCTCTACCCTCGACCCTCTACCCTCTTCCCTCTCTCTCTCTCTCTCTCTCGGTCCGTCTGTCTGTCTCTTGCTCTTTTTCCCTCACTCTTGCTCACTCCACAGTTTTAAACCATCTATGCCAATGTGACAGAAGAAGCTCGTTCGGACAAGCATATTACCTTCCCCTGAGCGAGACACTGGAGACACTAATCCAAACATGTGCGCGCGCGCGCACACACACACACACACGTACAAACACACAAACACACACTTGATTAACCACACACGGATGTGGGGCTGTGGAACTAAAAATATAACACACGCTCTCCCTCTCTTCACCCCCTACTCTCCCACATCTCTCCCCACTCTTCCCCCAGCATCCATCCCTCTCTCTCTCTCACACAAACACACACACACACACACACACACGTAGAAGCATCGCAATGTCATGTTAAGCTTGAAGGGCATAGATACAGATCAAAGGCAAAATGTGAAAGAAGTGACACATGGATTCTGAACCACCAAGGATGCAAACCAACACGTGCAAACGCAAACACACACACAGTCGGGCAAATAAATGCTCTCTCATCCACACACACACACACACACACACACACACACACACACACACACTTATTAGTACACATTTATTGTAAAGTACTATGACTGAAAAAGTGAGTGTCTTCCAAGCAGTGATGAAAAGTACCACTGTACAGGTACTTATATATAATTTAGAGGTACTTGTACTTTACTTGAGTATTTCCATTTTATGCTACTTTATACTTCTACTCTGCTACATTTCAGAGAGAAATATTGTACTTTATTTTACAGCTATATTTACTTTGCAGATTTAGATTTTACATACAAAAACTAAGATCATCTTATAAAATATGATAAATTCTTTTATCTTAAAATACTGAATGGTATATAAAAGGGGTTAAAATTACCTCCAGTTCAACCAGCTACAACATTGAAATTCTACATCCATGTTAATGCTTTAATAACAATAATCCAATAATATCATACATGAAGTAAATAATAATTTAAAACTCTAAAAGACGCCGTTCTGAATAATAAATACTTTATGTACAGTTTGCTGATAGTATTTTTACATTGTAGTATTGTTACTTTTTCTTAAGCTAAAGATCCCCTCCAGACATGTTTTAAGACATATAGACATTCGCTACTTTGAATAATAATTTGTGTCTCATATGGTTTCCACAAGAAGTTCCATTACCTTGTTAAAAGGATTCTTAAAATCACATCTACTCCTTCTCCCTCATAAAAAAAAAATCCAGAATCTATGAATGTGTAAATATTTTCATTTCAAAAGTTTAGCGACTGGAAACACAAGATGTCTCCTCCTTCACTGAAAAGTGAATATGTGCACAGGAGGTTTCAAGTTTCCACATCACATTACATACTGAACCATGGTTGGCTTCTAAACTATGCTCCTATGTACACGTTTTAAAGTTTAAGGTGAGCACAGAGAAAGTTGAGGTAACAATAAGCAACACTTCTTCTTCCACCACTGTCTAAAACTACAAACCACAACACACACAGTATAAAACCCCCATTTTAGGTTTTTACCAGCAGAATTCACACCTGAGGTCACTTTACTGGCAACACTAATGAACATCCTGATTTCCCTCTCCTGTTCGACCTTGTCTATTCTCTGCTTTTTTAATAAACACATTCACACTGAAGTCGTTTCAGATCTTGCTCCCATTCAATATCTCTGCAGCTCCTCTGTGTTGTTCTGAGGATGATTCATCCAGCCTCTCACCGGAGGCTCATTGTGAACTTCAGAACACATCAGACGTCAGACACAGGAGCCGTCAACTCTCATAATGTCAGACCATAGTGTGCACAGGCATGAGATCCATTTCCCCCTCCGTCACCCTCTCTCACTCACACAGACACACAATTTTCTTTACACATTGAAATAACTGCTTGCACTACATACCAACAACATCTCAGGAGAAAACGCATGTGAACATCCAAGTATTATTGGGGTACCATTTTTCAGGAGTCATACAGAGATTCATAAAAAATAAAAAATAAAATGACTTCTGCAAAATATTCATTGTACACAGAATGCAAAAAAATCTATAAGCATACACTAACTGGAAGCTCATTCCAAGAGAAAATATTAATAATTGCATTTGCGTTTTGTTGATTTTGAGGTCAAATATAATCCTGTTTCATCTACTGCCATCAAGTGTGTTAAATGAGCGATGTAGGAGGGGGAAGGAAGGGATTGATGTAATAACAAGCTCTCCTGCGTTCATCATCAACCTTTTTTTTTTATCAAAATGAGAATTGTTCTTTTGCTATTATATGGCAACATTTTGTATCCTTCTTTTTATTTGCAAAGTGGAGTGAAATGTAATCATGTCATGGAGTTTACCTCACGGTGTATTCTGATGTGAAGACAAAGGGATAAATAAGAGATTTTTTTTGTGCACATATTTGTTGTCGTCATCAAAGGATGCATAGGGAGTGAAAAAAACATACAATGCACACTTGCGTCATCTTCTTGTGTTTGGGCTGAGACATCACAGTTTTATCCCATAGTCGATTAATTCATCCAAATCAGAATAGCTTAAACTTTCATGCAGATCATTCTGGTATTTCGGTTTTATTTCAGATAGTACTACATGTACAAACACTCTGTTAGTCTTGTTAAACGTCTAGTGCGTCAGCAGGAGAAAAATATTGACATGTCTCATTTCAGTCAATTAAACCTCTGTTGTTTTTTTCCTCTGACTCATTTATCCCCTGTCCTCTGTCTCATTTCCCTGCCTCGCAGTGTCTCTCACTGGTTTTCCCTTTCAGCCTCACGTCTCCATGAATATTTAGCACGTGCAGTTGTGCACACAGGCTCTTATATTTCACTGCCTAATCCTCATCTCAAAAAGGGATTTAACCAAAGAGTGAATTTTCTACCTCCTTCTCTGTCAGCACAGATATAAAAATATCCATCTGTGTCTAAAAATAGCCTGTTATACTCTAGACATACTGGAGTCATATGCTGCGGTGAATACGATGATGCTTCTCTCTTTCCTCTCATTTCCACCCAGATCTTTCTTCTTATTTTACTCACAATTTTTGTCTTTTTTTTGGTAATACATGCCTCCTCTCTCTTTTCACTCCCTCTCGGACGTCATCAAGGTCAGTGTGACCCCGGCAGAGGAAAGAGGGAGAGGAACGAGAGAGGTTTTGTAAGAGCAAAGAAAAAGGGAAAGGCAGACAGGAGATGTCAGTGGGTTGCGAGTATGAGGTGAACAGGAAAACCAGGCGAGGAAGTTAGGGGCTAATCTGTGTTTTAAGACCTTTCCTCACATTGTCTCCCGAGCTGTCAGATGTGAGGAAGGAAGTGAGACTTGATGAGTGTTTGTCTTATATAACAATCATCAGGTCTGCCAGCAGAGTCACTCTCTCCCTGTTTTATTCTTTGACCTCCTCCCGATTTATCCAATTGCCTCGCTTCCTTCACTTTCTTTCCCGGGCCCTTTCACTTCCCCTGTCTCACTGATGTGACACACAGTGGAGTGTTAATCTCTCGCTCTCTACCGCGCGCACACACACACTCTTTGAGTTCAGACCTATTAGTGCAAACGGTACTTGCTCCCTCTGCTGGTTAATACACATATCCTTTCATCTAAATTTTATTTGAAAAGAAAATTGTCATCTCAATGACAATTTCCCCGCAGTAGATAACAGACGTCTTTCAGTAACTGGTCTGAAACGCTTTCTTCCTCAGTGAGGGTTTGTAGAACAAGGTCACTGAAGGTCACACACACTGAGGGGTGTGGTGATTGTTCAGAATCTCTTAAAATAGAAACTATATTTCTACCGGGACAAAAAAACTGCTCATGCTGTTGTCCTTCATCAAGGTGTCTGGTGTAACCTGGATAGTTTAAAGGCCTGAATGTGCAGAAATGATGGGAGTTTTAAATGCCTGCTTTAAATATATGAATGTTTAACATTAAAAATGCTTTATATAATGAATCACTGTATCACAACCTATCTGCATTGAGCTGCAAAACACATTCAAGCAGCTAACCACATTTCATATTTGTCCTTACTCTAACCCCCACACTAGCCTTTTTGGTAGTCATGATTCATCTTATGAATATGAAAGCATTGGAGAAACATGTCAGCACATGCTGGAAACCAGCTCTTTTATTCACCCCTTTCTCAAATTTGCTCTGTCAAGTAGCATGTTTGCCATTTGAATATTTTTACCAAGACATAAAAAAAACAAAAAAAAAACACTCAGCCCTCCTCCAGTCTCTCATAATCAGGTCTTGATGGGCTATTTTTAGCTTCTTCCACTGGCAGCAATTGAGTTCTGTTGGGATTGTATGCAGATCTTGATGTTACATAAGAAAAGATGAAATGAAAGAGTTTGTAGTGTGTAATATCTCACCCTGCAGTTTGCGCTGCACTGCCACATTGATTCAAGGAGCATTAAAGTCATGTTATTATGACTGCGTGGTCACTAAAATGAAACAGCTTGGGTAAGATGCTGAGCAGGTGCAAAAAACATGCATGCACAAATGGTCTCAGTTTCATTCGCTCTTCCATCATTTTCTTTTCATTCTTTCGCACTTTGTTGTTCTCTCTTCAAACACTGACGTGCACAGCTGAGTGGCGTCCACTCAAAAATCCATTCTGACTATTGACAGCTGCATCTGATGTGACTTCAGTGACAACATCCCTAAACTTCTGATGTGTTTTTAATGTGACCTGATAACTGAGTAATCCTGTTACTTGTTTCATCCATAGTTCACATTGCTCTTACCAAAAAACATTCAGAGCTGCAGCAGCATTTGCCAACATAACTATTCAAATAAACAACAACACAATACTTTGCTTACTGGAAAATATCTGAATTTTCCATCTGATCATTTATAGATATGATGGAAATGACAAAATATCTGCTGTTTCCACGCACGTCAGCAGCTCTAGAGACTTTATATAGCACACCGCTGCATGGATTTTGCCTCACTGGAACCCCTAAGACTGATTGAAGCTCTGGCCTGGATTGAGAGGAGTTATTTCTGGAACACATTAGCGTTTGGGGAGGTAATTGTCTCCTCTTGAGCTTTTTATCACAGAGAAAAGGATTTTAATGAAACCAGACAAAAGACGGGAGGTAATAGACAACCTACTATACTGCATGATCTGTCTGAATCACGGGAAAGGTGCAGTACTTTGCATAAAACTGATGTATTAGTAGGTGAACAGGTGATGCAGGGAAGAAGAGATACACCCTTTATTTGCCATGTACCCACACTCACCACAGTATCAGTAAAAGTTGTTGAGGTGAATGATATTTATTTCATCACCTCAATGTGTATCAGTATATAAATGGTTTACTTACCTGTGTGTATGTGTGTCAGTGTGAGTGCCAAGCTCTCATCATTGAAAAGTTTTCCACGCAGCGGGAAAGTTGATCCCCCTGCTGTTGCTCAGGTGACAGTCACAATGAAAGTGGCTGTATTCATATCGGGATGCGTGACAGACTGTGGCCCCCCTGTCATGAAACTGATGGATACCAGATACATACAGGAGCCAGATTTGAACTGAATACATGCATCCATTTTTAATCTGCTCAACCCGGGGTGACTGGAGGCCCAGTCACACGTGGCTTTGATAGGCTCCAGCTTCACCTGCATATCACCTGTGAACCTCCACCTGCTGTCAACTAAACAGGCTCTGCAGCTGTGGTGCACTTTTAATAAGAATCCACGCTACAGTGAATTTGGAAATAAAGGAGTAGAATAAAAACTTTGACGGAGAGTAAGCCACCACGACTAATACACCTGGCCCCTCTTATACTGGGATTAGTGTGAAGATTGGATATTGGACTGGGTTATTTTTGTGCTATCATATTGATACTGGATTTATACTCTCATTAATGGACGTTGTAAATTAGCTCTCTTATTTTTAGTTGCTTGCCCCCCCGGCTCTGGTTCCAATTGCACCCCAAGCTGTCCCTGGAGGGGGGTCTATCTTTGAATTGGCTCTCCCAAATTTTCCATGTGTAAAGGTATTTGGGTAGTTTTTCCTAGTCGTCTTATAGCGGAGGTGATGTGGCCATAAAGCCCATTGAGACAGTGTATGTGAAATAAATGTGACTGCATTTGCATTAAAACAAAGGTCTCTATATTGACATCATTGTACCTGAACCAGTTTTATTTTCATGGCTATAACTTTTTTTTTTTCATTTAATGAGCGCCTCTGTGAAGGCTAATATAAAACATGTCTTCTTTTTCTTACAAAAAAATTACAATTTTAGACAACTTAAATTAAGCTATACTGATTACTGACATGTTGTGCCAGTTCCCACCAAATGCTCTGAGTCTGGATTCTTGATTCACGACGATGCTGCTGCTGCGGATTTATTTCCTTTGCAGCTTGAAATGTTGCCCTTTGCTTTGTGTTACACGACAAAACACCCACACATGTAACAGCGCATTAGTGAGTTTAAGGTAGAAGAAAATAGCTCAAATGCTGATCTGGAGAACTAAAAGATTAAAAAACAAATGTATATTCGCTGCACCTTGCAGTGATTTGAATCTACTTTTAGAACAGTTTCAAAAGTTTAATTTCCTCTTCACTTACCTGCCCAAAGACTGACTTTACTATGGGATGAAGACTAGAGTCATACTCAGACGCAGTCGCGCTCAGTCTTTTGGATGTGCGGCTGGCTGCGGGCTGGACAGGTGCGCTGGTCGCAGGTGGGTCAGAGCTGAGACTGGAGGAAGACCCGGTGATGACTCTCTCCCTGGGCTCAAAGAAGAAAGCCGCATCGTCCGACTGTTTTGGATAAGATGGAGTTGGAGAGGTCCTCCTGTCCTGCCGGGATCCGCCCTGGTGATGCGCCGCAGGAGGCAGCTCACCTCGAGAGGAGTCGTGGTGATGATGGGAGTGTTTGGACCTGGAGGACTTGCTGCGCTCTTTCTGATGCCGGCTTGTACTGTGTCTCACGTCCTCCTGAGCGTAATCATCATCCAGGAGGCTCGCCTGCCGGTGAGAGTGGCTTTTCTGCACCCGGTGATCACCTACATTTCGAGAGTCGGCATGTCTTGGTTGGCAGAGAGGTCTCCGCGCACTCGTCTCGCAGTCTTCCGTCCAGCCTGCATCATCGCTGCCTCCAGCTCCGGTGGAGTGATGGTAAGTGCGGTGGCTCCTCTGGTGATCATGCGGACCGTTACTCGAGTGCCCAGACCTGCGGTTGAGCCCCGATGATTTCAGCAGAGATGTGGTGGACTCGCTTTTGGGGAGAGAAGAGCTCATCGTTGGCTTCCTCTCGCTTGACGGGCGAAGTGAAGCTTCTAGAGGCTGGAGGTCGAGTAAAGGAAAAGAAGGCAGTCCTCCGCAACGTGCAGGTGTTCTGCATCGGCCAGTTGGACCCCCACTCTCTAATCCACATCCACATCCACATCCACACACCCTACCATCATTGCACCGTCCACCGTGATGAAGTTGAAGCAGCAGCCACCTGATTGAGCATTTGCAGTAGATGTGGAGTGCAGGCTGATCTGGCAGCCTGGTCAGTCTGACGCTTCACAGGAGGCTCCGCTAAGTTTGGATGACAGCAGTGTTGCGCTGCCGCGTGTCACACGCATGTCCACGCGCAAAGTTAGGACCCACGTCACTACTGATCATTTCTCGCACAATGAGCCGCTTGATTAATATCCCTTTTCTATTTCATTACTGTTGAACCCCCGTTTTTGTTTTCAAAAACTCACCTTTAAACATATCACAAGCATCAATGGACACATGTTTCAGATTCACTCAAATCTCAACAAGTGGCTGCTGTGACATTAATGCCAGCGGGCAGAGGTCTTTTTCAAGCATGTCAGAAAGTAGCCCTGCTTCCTACAGATTTGAAGTTTAACTTACATTTTCTTTAAAAACAAATTAAAGAATTAACTTTAAAGACTCTGGACTAATGCAAAATAGACTCACAATGAAGCAAAATGAATGAAAAGGGCAAAAATGGAAAAGGATTACAAAGTGAAATCATTTTACACACTTCAGCAGTTTGCAGGGCATTTGAGCTATGAATAGTAACATAACCTTTTTGGAATTAACACTGAGGCACCATGTATTCATTAGTCAGCATCAGGATAAACAAACAAGTGAAATGAGATATACAAAACATATTAGAGTAGAAAATCTTTTTTTTTTAAAAATCCAACAATCTACCAGATAATTTCATCTCATATTCAAATAAATTCACATATTCACTCTTTCTCTCTCAGAGAGTCATTTCATCTTCATCTTCCCAAAGATCTCACTATGAGAGGTCAAGTTTCAATTGTAGGAGTCCTCACTCAAAAAAAAATGTCTCATTTGGTTAAATGTCATCTTTCTTAAGGGCCATACAAATGAAAATTTAAAAAATACTTTGGCCTTGTTTTATTTATATTTTTTAATGCTATATACTTTATATATCTTTGAAGGCATGAACATTTATTTATATTATATAGGTAATGAATAGGCTCCCCCTGCACATTAGTTTCCATTGTTAGCTATTTTTATTGAATTTATTTGATTTTGTGCAAATAAATCAAATTCACACCCAGTTAGCTTTCCAACTTTTGCCTGCATGAGTCAAAAACATTTTCATTCTACTCGGACAAACAACATCGTTGCATAATCTGGGTCTAATAATGGTGCCAAGCCGTGAACACAATGGAATATTTGACTGTGGGTTACTTAAAATAATAACAGTAAAGTTCAAAAAGGAAAAAAAAAACCCCCACTGAAAAATAAAATAAAAATAAAAGCGTGACAATCCTTCAGCCTCGTCCCATCTGCACACCCAGGGTCATAATTCTCACAGCAGATGTCCGGGGATGCAGGGCAAAAAGTAATGATGTTAATATACGGAGGCAATTAGACACTCAAGCTCTCACGAACTGTGTTTCACAATGCAAAGCTGAGAGATGAGCAGATTTTTCCCTCCTCTCTCTGGGGAATTTTTGTTCTCTGACATCTGTGTCTCTGCCTCCTCTGCTCCAGGGAGAGGCAAAGTATCTTCACTCCATCGCCTGCCCCTTCAACATCAGCCTGCTTTAACTCCTCTTCTACCTTTTAATCCTCTGTGCATCTCATCAAGTGCAGGCAAGTGTCACCAATGCTGAGCCATTGCCACTCTGTACAGTTATTATCAGGTGTAACTCTGCCAGTTACACTACTGGCCTTATCATCTTAACATCAACAGAAATGCTCACGTTTTTATTTAAACTTTGGAACGCCATTCCTATAAGATGTGTGACTCTTGTTTATTTAACATTTTTGAAATCTCTAGCACTTTCTTGATATGTTGTTCTTCATATGCCCCTCCCTCTCTTTCTCGCTTTCCCCTTCTGTAGACATTGGGCTGCAGCAGGGGACATACAAGCCTCAGGGTGCAATATGGCCCATTTAATGTCCACAGAGACAGAGAGAGTAAAAAAACAACAGGAAAATGTGGTGTGCAGTAATAAACAAAATAAACACGTATTTAAAAAAGACCAACAACACAGAAGTAACCAAAGAGAAAAAAATCAATTGCTTAAAAATCGGACCAAAAACAAAGTTACATGTTTTTTTTGTTTTTTTTCGGGGCCATATCTCATTCTATTTTTGCATTTATCCCCCCAATCCCTACCACCCCATCATCACCCACTCCAACTCTCAGCAGGGTCAGATGGCCAAACTAACTTTCATGGCAAGTGCTGCAATGTAAGCAGCTGCTGCTCTGCATTCACAAACAGCACAATTACTGGGAAAATATGTCATGTAATATTTCGGTATACTGTTGATGTCCTGGATGAAGAATAATAATCTTTTAACAAAACAATCTCAGCTCAAGAAGGTCCACTTTTTTCCCCACTCTTATTCTGGAGCTTTGAAGACCATCAAAAATAAACATCTTATTGGGACAAATATTTTTGCATATAAAATATTAAAATCTAATTCAAAAGAAAAAGGTAATTGCAAACTGGTCCGCAATAGCAGACAGTGTCCAGGGCCACAGTTGAGGAAGGGACCCCAAACAACAAACAGCAACATCTTTGATAAAATAAACAAGAAGTATGAAGATATAAGAGAAACCTATCATATATGGTCAAAATTGTATGTAGTCATTTTAGAAATGTTTTAATTTTGGAAACTGTCTCTAAATGACAGACTGAGATATATTCTAGGAGTAAAGATACAAACAAATGAATTAACTTGCCATTTTAAATGTGAGCAACAAAGCAATAAAAATAAATAGTTAGTAAAATCTAATTATGTGCTATTCTTGTGGCATTCTCATCATTTTCATGTTTCATGCCAATAAAGGACTTTTAAAGCAGAAATACGAATAAAACTGACTTATACATTCTGTACTGTACATTTTGCAGTGACATGGGGCAGTTTTTTAAATGGTTCCTTCTCCCTGACTCTTACTGTATCTCTGATCACATCTTGCATCCCTATTAAACTCGTCCCCTGACACAGTTTGGTACTACTGAAAGATTAATTAGCGGGGTAAATAATTCACCATGCAGCAGCTTGGGGCCTATAAGGTGAAGAAAGAGCTCCCTCATCTGAATCATCAAAACATTTTGCCAACTCATCTAATGAGCACTTTGTGTAGGACATAATATCAACATTAAAATAAGACAATCAGGACCACGAGGAACCAGCATGAACCTAGAAACTGATACTTTGACAAAACTCAAGTTTCGCGTTCAGATGAAAGCCTTACTGTCGTCAGTAGACTGACATGATAATTAACTGAATGCTCCAATGAACCAGAGCACAACTCTTTTAATAATCAAATATTCACTCAGGAAGTCAGCCAGCCACTCTTAACCTTAACTTTCAGTTCAGTTTGAATTTCTATGATCAAGAATGTCTTGCAGGTTTGCAACGTAGCTCCTAGACCATCATGTGATGGATGCTTAAACTATCCAGAGACCACATTTTCTTCATGGAAATATTTATAATTATGCAAAAGTTTACATTACAACTTCTTACAGAATCTGCCAACATTCTCTCAACATGAGTGGACAGAAATTAGTTCAATAGGAGTACCAATAAAAAAAGTCATCAATAAGATTAATAAAATTGGTAAAATGCAACATAATTCATAAAAATACACTTGCTTACATAGTGTTTGTGTGTCTATGATGATGTTGTGTCATTCCTCAGATCACAAGTTGCTACAGATATCATGAAGTGCTGGAAGGTTCTGCTCGAATCATTTGCGACGCTTCCTTAGTTCAGCAGCTGACAGTCATTTGTGAGACAGACTTTCAAACTGTGTCAGGAGACTTTCACAATAATATAAGTTCATTAAAGATTTGCTTCCCATGTCAAAACTTTAAAAACAAACTGAAAAATGACTAATGCTAATACTTGTTTTTGTTGTTACTGAGGTTGCTGTCCTCACTCCCATTGGTTGTCAGACTTACACTTTGTTACTGAGATGAAACCATTACATATGTTATCATTATGTTATTTTAGCATTTGCCAATATAGTCATGGTCATGGACTAAGGCAGTGGCAGCAAAGATCAAGGTGTCCTTGAGCGTTCCTCTTGAGCTATCAACTCGACAGTAAACTGCAGAGGATCATGAGGGGTGAGGGGTGATCTTGCATTTTATGAATGACAAATAAGTCTTTACATAAACGTTATAAAGGCAGAGGTTGCAGGAAAACAGGCAGTAATCATTAGGACATGTGATTTGGGTTTTTGGGTGCAAGCACAAAGGTAGTTCTCTTGGTTCTCCAGGTTTATTGGTTTATTCTATTACAGGGTTCGTACAGCTTTTTAAGAGTAAAATTCAAGCACTTTTCAAGTACTTTCAAGGTACCTAAATAAAAAATTTCCAGACTCTCAAAGCCTCTATCATCACATCTAAATAGTTACTATAAATGCCAGGAGACAACAAACAAATATGATGACAGGATCGTTTCATTTCAAATATTAAACGATTTTTGGTTTACATGGGTGATTGTGATTTACATGAGAACTTTCAAGACTTTGTACGAACCCTGTGTTATCTGTAGTGGCTCAGAGGTTGGTGAACAGCAGTGCATTCTACCTCCTGCCATGAAATGTGTTACTCCTCTCTCTGGTTTCCTGTTAACATGACCTCCAATGTCTCCCTTTTCCTCTCTTTGTAATTTCGCCTGGAAAAAGAGGCCTGGAGCAGGTGACGAAGGCTTTTGTTTATATGGGCTCAGGTTAATTTCAAAGAAGTACCAACTTTCTCTGTAAAATAATTATTGAATTGGCAATTCTGTGATCTTTATTTTTAAAGCGTATTTTAACAAATACAACTGACTGTCATTTTAAATACTTAATTGTTAAGAAGAGCATATCTTAAAAAACATATCTATGGTATTTAATATGTTTTATTTAGGCCTAATGATGGTTGTATTATTATCTCACCAACGCACGTTTGTTGTAATAGGCCTTTTTCACAGCACACGTCACACTGTAGCAGGACAAAAACAGGTGTAATTAATAACTTTAATTGCATCTGTATTCGTACAAAGAAAACAAAAAAAAATGCATATCTGCAGATATCCGTATCAAACAATGTGGGGGTGAAAATATTAGATGCATTCTAAAAAAAAAACAATCAGTGTAACTCTTTGTATCTGCATTCATACTGTATAAGTTGGTGTAGTCGACACCACCATATCTGGTTCCCTGACATGATGTTCACAGTTTTCCACCCAGGACCAGAGCTGCAATGTGTGGCGTCACAAACTGGCTCAATGTGTGTGCTAAAGAAGGAAGTCACACAAAATCTGAGTGCCAGCAATTGTTTTTTTCATGTGAACAAACCAAACTGTGGAAGTTGACTCTATTTCACGAGGATAACCCACTCATCAGTACTGGTTTGCAGGGGGTCCTGGGTACATATATTAAAAACAAATAAGACAACAACAAGAACAATGACAAACATGAAACTATTAGAAGTTAGTGGTTTTAACACTATATTAACTGCATGGATGCCTCTCCAGTCTGAGAGAAAACGGTAGCTGAACTGGCTTAAATAAACGTTGGAGGCTTAAATTCTCTACTGACTCCTGAAGGAACAGAACAGGCAGGGAGGGATGGATGTCACAATGGGGTGACATTTTGTTCAATAACTTAACCTTTAACATAACAGTTATTTTTATTAAGAGTTACACATTTATTGCACTCGCCAGTAGGTGGCAGAGTAAGCTATCTGTGGCACATTCCTGCAAGCCACATAGAAGAAGACCAGCTGCAGTTGATAGTCTGAGCCTGTGATCTATCATGGAAGTGTGTGCCCTGTGCTGCTGTACTGACAGCTTTTATGCTTTGCTAAGACTTGCCTGTGAAATAATAAAACGTTGTTGTCAGCAACTGTTAACTGCATCTCACCGTCAGTGCTTCAGATTATTTTGTCACACAACAGGTGTACAGGTGTGTTGAAGCGTAATCGATAGCTAGTTGATAGCCCATTAGGCACATTGGACTAACAAACAAAGCATCCATTTTCTTGAAATGACTCTTTGAATGGGAGGGTATATAGAAATGATGATGTGTTCATGATTATTTCCAATCAGCCACAGCTCTATGAGGGAGGTGTTAATTCCTTTGACTTTAAACTGCTTAATTTCCACCCACTCCAATAATGGTTTCATCTCAGTAAATGGAGGGCTGGTGCGGTTCAATCAGTGTTACTGTTACCAGGCACAGCAGGTGTGTTTCACTTTGAATGTGGCAGATAAAATGAGGGAAATAAAGACTACTGCAACTTACTAGTGAATTTTTACTCAAAGAACAAATACACTAAATGCAGCTCTTATTTAAAGCACAATTGTTATATTTGTGGTGATTTCATGAACACATTATTATATTTATGATAAGACAAGCACAGATAATGTTGACCTAATAATGTTTACATAAAATAACTGTGTGCAAATATGCTGTATTCTATAATTATTCTGGTTCCTAACCACCATACATAGAGAAACATCAATTCAAATTTTCATGTAGAAGTAAAATAGAATCAGCTATTTAAATGGCTGGATTTCATTACCCTAAGAAAAGATTTTTGATAAATGTTGTGATTTACAAATCTTATTTTATTTCAAGTTTATGCCTTTCATACCTGCCATGTTTACACTTCCTTACGTCTTTGGTAAAGAGTAACAAATGGTGGAATAACATCAGTAAGCTGCATGAAAATGTAGCCCATAACATTGTTCGTATATTAGAGATTTTAGATGTTTTTTAAGCATTAGTAGCAAATGTATACTGCAACAAAACATAGTTACATAAATGTACTGAACTGACTTGGTAGGAGTGTATATTTTTGGGGTTATCTGTGAAATCAGTGTGCAATCCAAATTATATATATATATATATATATATATATATATAAAAATAATGATTCATGATCCCTGTTAGAGATCATGAATCATTATATTGAAGAAGGAAAAGGTTACAGACTGCAAAAAAAACTGAAAAAAAAAAGCCTGTGACTGACTGACAGATCCCATGGACTAAGAGCTGTAAAGGTGCAGTGCACACATACTGTAGGATGCTGGATTTGAGTGAATAGGGGCTGGCATGGGTGGGTGGGGGGTTTGGTTTGACACAGGGAGGGCAGAATAATAACTATGCACTATTTATAGGAACACAACGACCTACAGTATGGTATCCTTGCAAAATATGCTCCTGCAACATCTCTGTGTGCTGTTCAACTATGAATATATAAATTATGACAGACTGACTTGTATTTTACTGAGATTAAATAGCTTCATAATTGAAAATAAACTAAATGATCCAACTCCTTGTGATTACACTGCAGTACTGTAGGCATTCACACTTAGTTATGATGAAAAGAATAGGTCTGTGACTGTGACACTAAGCTAATGCAACAATAATTATTACATGTATATTAATTAATATGCATGTGTTTTATGGCTGGGTTTTGTAGTTACAGCTCTTGTAAAGGTCATTAGATACTCTTTAATATCCCTGCTGTGTATAAATTCAACTACAGCAATGGCAGATGCAATGGTTACACTTGACCTACGGACAAAGAGACGAGTACTTTTGTCTAAATGCTTTAATTTGTAATCTCATATTAGTTCCACTAGTCTTTCCCTGATTTGAATCAACATTTTGCCTATTTGAGACTTAATCTTATTAAAGCAAAGTTTTCATTTGGCTACTTGTGTTTAGACAAAATAACATTTGATAAGTTTGGCTTCTATTGCTCAGTAAAAAAAGGGTTTGATAAAAAAACATGTCCATATTTCTCAAAGTAAATTGTTGAAAAATTATTGTGTTGATATCATCATTAGTATCAAATAATTTCAAATGATATATGCCCTTAGTGTAAACAGGCTACTACAGTCTACAGAAACAAAAACTAGAAGTCTACAGTCCTGCTAGTGAGGCTGCTTACTACACACAAGAAAAGGTCCTCACCATGAGGGTTAAATTGGGATTTTTGAGAAGGGAGTTGCTCTCGTCCAATGAGGTAGGTAGGTAAATGATAACAATATTACTATCTTTCCTTTATATTTCATATTCCACAATCCAGATTTCTAACATGACTTCCTTACATATTACAATAAATTTCATTCCTACAGTTTATGTCACAACTTTCACAACTTAAGCTTGGGACAAACCTGAAGACTAGCTGAAACCTGCAAAGACCGGACAGACCACACATAAAGACTGTTTCCACCAACTTTCACAGATTTTTTTAGATACAGAAGGAGCATAAACCGAGTCTTTCCAATAGCCACTAATTAGAAACCCCTCTGGTATAAGAAACTTTTTTATGCCCCTTGTCTTACAAAATAAAGAACATGGTATCAAAATTATGTTATGTGTGAATTTAAGAGGGCAGAAAAGTCCTCAGGTTGATAAGGTGGTCACCCTCTCACTAACTGGTGTTTTGTTGAGTTGGAGAGTGTGTTCAGCATCCCAGAACGACCCCCTTCTTTGCCTACACCCACATACTCAACACAACCCTCCGCAGCAGGTTATAATCACTTCTGTCAACAATTTTACCAGCTAACAGCAAGCTATCACTCTCAGCATGCTGCTCAACCCAACAAGCAACAGCCAAATAATCACCCTCAGCTACCTCATCTTGGCAAGCAACAAAGCATACCTACCTAACACGTCATGTTTGGCTACCAACATGTCAAACTAACTATGCCTATTGAGCCACCAAATGAACCAAGCAACCTGTTAAACTAACTAGCATGCTAACAACGTGCTAAGCTAAGCAGCATACTACCTGCCTGAGCCACCAACTAGTACAAACAACAAACATTATGTTTAAGCTAACTAGCATGCTAACAGTATGTCATGCCAAATAGCATGCTGCCTGAAGTACCATATAACCAAATAATCCTGTACAGCTACAGCCTTGGCAATCAACAAGGCATTCATACTTTTCTCTAACACCATTAGCCAACAACATGCAGTAACATGTTTGATCAGGCCATCCAGCAATCAGCATCAGCAGCATGCTGCTCAATCCACCAAACTAACCAGCAAAGTCTCTTCAGCTACCTCATCCTAGCAAGCAACGCACCACACACTTCTGTCTATAGTATCAGGAGTTAATATTATAAGTTATGCACTTGCCTATCTTTGCCCCAGTCACTCACCTTTGTCACCCACTGCCATTCACTGCAACTGGCTGCAGTGTCTGCCATGTTTTTTACTGCCTGATTTTGCTTTAGCTGCCTTACATCAAGCCTGTCCAAAATGTCTTGCTGTCTGACTTGTTCACCCTCACAAACAAACAAAATCCCATCTTGTTTCCTTTTTGCATCCAGTGAGTTTACCTCTAAGCGCTTGCTCTCAATGGCTGCTGATAGACACTTGTCTCCAGGTGTATCACCTTTGAGACAGGCTTGTTTTACACTGACAGAATGTGCAGCAGTGAAGCTGAACAAAATATTTTGGGGAGATGCAAACACATCATAATTTGCTCCTAGCATGAATCTAATCTTGTCTAAGTCCATGCCCCACACTTCCCTCCAGCTAGGTTTCTTCTTTCCTACACTTTCCCAAGTCATCACTTGTCCCTGCTTTGCATGAGAGACGGCTCTTGCACATCTAACAGCCTCTTCTTGCCTCTAAATGTCCATGCTTTTCTCCATGTAGGCTATGCTATGCTTAGTCCGAACCCCCACGCTCATGTTGGACCTGCCCTACAATACCCCATGTCTAAGTGCTACCTGAGCCTGTAAAACTGCTAAAAGAATTGTGTTCTACTTCCTCCCTGCTGCACTATACTCCATACTGCTGCATCCCTAGACTCTAACAGCATCACCTGCTGCCTTGCTTTTGCACATTTAAACTCTTTTGTTAAACTGTTTATGGGGAGCTCCAAAATCCCTTTTCCATACAGGGCCCCACTGCTGAGGCAGCGTGGGGCTCCCAGTCACTTTTTAATACAAAAGCTAATCATTCTCTCTAGCTTCTCTACCTTTAAAATAGGTACTACATACACTGTCAGGGACCACAACAATCATGGCAGCAGACCAAACTGCAGGCACCACGGTTTGAGTTTGCCGGGAAGGCCTGACGTCTCTATGCTCTCAGAGCCATCCACTACAAGCTGCATCACACCACCTACCTAAACTTTTAGCTGGCTTCTCTAACACAGTTGTTACTATATACAACCTCTTACTTGAAAGCAAACCCTTTCAATTGAAATACTCCTTGATTTCTCTGACTTAACCATCATCCTCTATGTGGACCCAAATAAGAGTAGCTACTGTTGTTATTAAAGTAGCTAATGTGGATCAAAATAAGTAAAATTAAAAATTAAAAAAATCCTAGCCCTCTTTAATGCACTATCAAGCTTTTTGTGAATGATGTAGAAATTATTGGTACTACAAAAGCCGCCAAACCTATAGATTGGTGAGCCAAGAGGTTTACAACTGAAAATATACACACCATCTCCCCCTTGTGTTGAAGTTTTAACTGGCCATAGGCAGCACTGGACAGAATGCATTTAAACCCTTTATCCTTAGACCGTTGATTCAGATACGGAACATCTCACAAAATAAAACCATTAAACAGGGGAAAAAATAACTTTTGAAAATTTAAATAAATCCTGCCAACGTTACAGGCAAGATTAGTGTTGCACTTAATATAAGTTAAATAAAACAACATACTGTAAACTAAGATTCAGTTCAAGATAATGTTTAAGGGTACTATAAAAAGCAATTGCAGGGACAAAGCAGCTCACTCTCACTGGACTCATATGGTTTCCCAGGGTTAGGGTCAGCACACTGGACAGCGACAGCCTGTGCGACTTTTGCCAGAGCACATTCGGTCAGCGACCGCAACACTGGACCACCAGGGACAGTCGAGCACAGCCGCATGTTAAGGGCACTAAAATTACTGCAGTGTGACAGCCCTCTGGCTCTGTCTTGCCCTGCTTGGGCTGCATCTTGTGTCTCCCTTCAGGTCCAGGGAGGGGAAGATTATATTAGAGCAACTGGGTGCATCCGGCCAGTCGATACAGAATGCATTTAGGATCACCCTTCCCTCCCTTCCTTTGTCGTGATCTAAGAGCCAGGTTGGGACAGCAGCTACAGCCCATCCGGAGTCACAATGCAAGCGTACAAAAAGGAGTAAGCAGAGCAAACAATGGGTTTGGGTGAGAGCCAAAGAAAATACTTAATGAATTGATCTGACAGTTATGGTGTTTACATTGAGTGACATCCAGCACAAGCACTGACCCATCCAGGCAAATTGTTGGTCAAGATATAGCAGCACCTAAACCAGATCGTTCAAACATATCACATGGTATTGCCTATTCCTCCCTACAGGCTAACCATGTGTGATCATGTGCAATTAGCTGATGGATTATCAGATTGGCTTTCCTCCATCCTGCCTGGCAGACCTGGTAATCTACCAGCCTGCATGCTCAGTCTTGTTACCCACTGCTGCTGTCACCTGCATGGCTGAAACTCAAAGTGTGGAGCTTTGTGGTTTCTGTGCTAACTTCACTGTGTCTCTTCTATTAGTATCAACAAGCAGCTGAAGTGAAAATGAGTCAAGTTGGAGACCGTCTGAGGTGTTGGCAACCGCATTGTTCTCGTGTTCCCACAGTCTGGGCTTGTGACACTTTACACAGCTTAAGAGTGGACCAGCCATCTGGAGAATCTGGGGATTTGGGCTCATCAACATGTGCTGCAACACCAAAAACACAGAGAACACAAAGAAATCTCATTATCTTTGGTAGCCCTTCAGTAGCCTGGTCGACCCGCTCAGTACAGGTGTGTGAGAGGTCACAAGTTCATCACCTCTTATGAGTTAATCCCTCTTCCATCATCAACTTCACGCTGGTACTTTTCATTTGCTGAGCTGCCTTTGACACACCAGTTGTTCGATGATGTCAACTCAATTTCATACTTTCAAAATGCTTTTGGAGGTAGAAAGGAGTATGACAGGCAACATATTGTATTACATATATAGCCACAGAACATTCAGAGCTTTTCAACAACTGATGGTAAAAGTAATTATTTTATTCTATTTTGAATTTAAACACATATGTTTGAGTCTACCCTTCAACAGATGTGTTGAAGGGTAGACTCAAACAGTTAGAGGATGTGTCCTATGATGTCAGTTCAAATGCCGCAAACTGGCCTACATGAAATTATTTTAGTAGTTCTTTAATGAAACAATCAGCACTTCCAACTGTGATGTGTTTACACAAAAATTGGTCTATTTTTGGAAATAATGGTAATCACTCAAACATTACACTCTCAAATCATTTTAATCTTTTTTTTTTAAATTTTGCTATCGACCCTCTGTACTGAGAGGCACAAAAAGGCACAGATGCATTTAGTTGTACTTGTAAAAACAATCTTCACTTTGATGAATAAAAGAACGAACTTGATGAGCCTCAGTTAAATATACAAGTTTACTGCAACACAAATCTGATATCAGAGAAGATCTTGGGAGTCTGGAACTTCTCCAAGGTCCATTTCATCTGTTACTTCCGGGCACCAGCGACTCCCAAAGCATGGCAAGTGTGAAGAACTCTTAAGGCCCCTTAGCTTGACTACTATGTCAATGCATAAATTGAACATTCCTTCATATCCATACATTTCTCCCACAGTTTTTAACAGAAATTAACAAAAAGGAGAAATATTGTATTGTTGTAGGCTGCTACTTTATCTGAAATAGTTTGAGTTTCAGTAACTATAAACCAACATAAAGGAAATCATTTAAAATGTTTTAGTTATTAGTATTAAAAGAGCCCTAATCTTTAATCAATAATTATAGCCCCAATGGTTCAGTTTAGGAATCGCAAATAAAATACTCACAATTAGAGTACATTTAGTGCTGAGTAATAAATATGCAATTTGTGTGGTGAAAATCTACAGCTGGGATGAAAAAGTGAGGTTTGTTTTGTTGCTTACATGGTCATTTCTATCAAAATCGATCATTTAAATGCCACTAAACGGTTAAGATCACCAAATTAAAATACAGATACAGTACTTTTGGTAACACTTTATAATACAGCCCATGATATACAGTGTAATTTTGTTGAATGAATCAGGTACTAATGAAATATTTATCAGTTCCTACTGGTACTTAAATGAACAGTGGAAGATAATAAGACTATGGGGAACAAGGGAGTACCAACTGGGCATTTTAGAGGAAAGGGGAAATAAATTATTTTTGGAAATATTACAGGGTACAGTAGCCTACTGGGAAACAAAATTGAAGTTTGGGGATAATGGTCTTATCAACACTGATATTCTTCTTATTATTCTTCTTCTTATTATTATAATAATAAAATGATATCGTACTTTTTAGACAAGCATATAAAAATAGCAGGCGTTTGGCCTAGTTGACTCCACTGTGTTACATCCAATGTAATGGTACAGCAGAGAGCATCCTGTTTATCCTGATACTGTGATAGTGAGAAAGGCTGGAGATGCAGGAAGAGAACAAGATGGGGAAATCCTTATCAATGTTGCTCAAGAGGGAAACAGATAATTTGTGAAATCCGCTTAATATCAGGAAACGCTCTGCCATGTTGTCTGGAACTGATAAAACATTAACACTGAACTAATGTGTGATGTTTTAGACAGAAATTGCGCCAAACTGACGCATAGGCTACAATACTGGGAACATCCGTGAAGTCATGGTTATTTCCCCAGGGGCTGAGAGGGGGGTGTTAAAGACAGATTTACATGCTGTGGTAATGCTGTCCAGTAACTCAGCCCAATTCACTCTTCACTTTCACTTCAGACAGCAATTGATGAGGGGAGGAGTAAACCCACTTTCAGGATTAAAGCAGTGTTCACTGAGCGTGTGTGCGCACTGAGCGGCAGCAGCAGCAGTTCCTTCAGCAACACAAAGTTTCCTGCAAAGAAAGTTGAATGGCTAAATATAAGCCCTGGCTGGTGTGCTGCTTCATCTTGGCTGGTTTAATTTGCGCTGTTGCTCTCGTCTGTATGTGCATCGCCTCACTTGAGGACAGAGGATGTCCCAGCGGCAGCTTCAAGCATGCGGCTGTGTCTGCAGACACGCTGCTCTGTTCTGAGATCGGCAGGTAGGCTAAATCACCTTCAGGCGGGAAAAAAATGTATTTAATCTGGAGAAATCAGTGCAGAATTTGACCTGAGTTTGGGTGAACACACTGTATCTAAAGACTTTTAAAAAGTGAATGTTTTTTTGGAATTTGGAAGTTAATTAAGTTGCGTGTTACTACATAAAGTATTTCCATCATTGTGTTTCTTTATTCAAAGTAATGACTAGTTATTCAGACTCTGTAGGCTACCAGGCTGCAACTCCCTGCTCCTGTGGGTGCGATAAAAAGCTGAACTGAGCAATGGGATAAGCAGTTTAAGAGATTTGATAGGCTCTGTTTGAAGAATAGAGATAATACCTGCAGAACTGTGTGCAGCCCGGCCATTGAGTCTCCTCGCCTCTTGTTGATTTATTTATATCCTGTTGGGTGTGATTGTAAGGAGAAAGAAAATATTTCCAAACCCAATGACTGATTAATCTTTCTAATATGGCGTGAATAGACTTGGTTGTTACTCTGATGGTCTGTTTGATGCGATTATTTGATGCAGTGGTTAGCCACAATGTGAACTCCATCAATCTGTCATCAAAGTAACTCCAAATATAGAATAAAGGTGAGTTGGGTTTTTTTTCAACTGGAATGTGCATGTAGCTCTTCCAGCTTTTGTATTCAGTTTATGTGCTCTGCCAAGATTTGTCGGGTTCATTTCCCAGTCAGCAAAGACAATATGAGCCCCCTGAGGCAACATGTTCAAATGAGGAGAGAAACCTTTAAGGTCACCTTTTGATGTTTTTGACAGATTAACTAAGCGTGCTGACTCTGTGGATTCCTTCTGTTGAGGAGCGATAACATAAAGTGTTAAAGAGCACCTTTCATGATGTGTCTGTTCACTGAGAATGGAGATTATAACAGGAGTTAGTTATGTAGTCTGGTCTGTCAAACCTGATAAACAGACAGTATACACAGTGTGTTTAAGCAAAATCATTCAATTCAATCCACAGACCACTTAATTATGTACTCATTAGTCAAACGTTACAACAAATCCAAATGACCAAAGTTTTGTGCCACTATTTTTCTTTTCTTATGTTGGAACAAAAGCTAAAAGCTATTCCTGATAGAATCAACACTACTAAACTGCCACATCTCAGCATCAATCAGCCTTTGTCTTGTAAAATCTGCCAACATTAATTCTTGTTGTTGTTTGTTTGTTTTTTTTGCATAACACCTCCCTCAAAGTTTAGCTTTTTGCTTTTTTGGGAGCTAGTTTCCACTCTGCAGGAAATCTCCGCACAGATTTGGAGAAAAAACAAACAAAAGTATACACAAATGAAATCACCAGTTAGTGATTTCATTTGTGAAATCACTAACTGGTGATATTTATACACAAAATATACAACCTATATTTGATTTTGTCCCTCATTCACAAGTCAATCAGTTTATGACATCTACTGTATAAAGACATAAACCAGCATCAGCAATTGCATTCATTGTTCCGTCTACACTGTTCACATGAGACTGCATTAATTATGTTTTTCTGATTATGTAATTCCGCCTCCTCAGACAGCCTTGTGTCAGCCCAACGTCAACAGAGCCAACACATTCCCAGCACTACCTGGTCTTGTTGCTCAGTGAACACATCTGACCCCATGCCAACCTCTCTGTGAAAAGACCTATTCAGAGCTTTCGGAGTCAGTTCAAATTTAAGATTACATGTTCTTTTGGGTAGTATAATTAAGTTGGATAATCCAAATTTTAAAAAATATTGTTGTTAAAACTCAGGACTCAGGACTCAGGTTAAAAAAAAAAAAAAGAGCACCACCATGGCCAGTGACTTCCTGGTATATTACCTGAAGTCTACCTCAAACATCAGCACATGGTTTAAACTTGCCTTTTGGCAGCACTCTGATATTATGACACTCTGAAACACTGAACCCCGAACTGAACTGAACTGAACTGAAACACTGAACTATTTAAAACGTGGAGAAAACATCTGTTTCTGTGGCTGGGCAAATATGTGGTGAGTAGTCAGAGAGCTAGTGACTGATTGTGCGTTGACATACTTCCCATAAGTCTAGTGAAAATGACTGTTTTCCAGGAACATGCTCCAGCAGGGGGGGTCGGCAGTAGATGGCGCCATTGCAGCTCTTCTGTGCACATCTGTGGTCAATCCTCAGAGCATGGGGATTGGAGGAGGGTCTATATTCACTATTAGAAATAAAACAGGTGGGTCTTCTCATTCATTAGTGTGACTTAAATTTTGTGATAATGATAATGATCGATTGGGCCCATCATTCTAATTGCTGATCTCTTCCCAGGCAATGTTAAAGTCTACAACTTCAGAGAGACCGTCCCACAGTCTTTCAAAACTGACCTGTTAAATGACTGTCCCACCACATTCATGACCACAGGTAGGCAGAGTTGTCCATGAGTGTATAGTAGCTTATAATACAGGTTTCCTACTCATGCTTCCTCGTGTCATTGCAATGTCATCCCACTAACTCAGAGAAATGTTTTTCTAATGGATCATTTTGCCTAATTTTCAGCATCATTTATTGCATTTGAAGAGTCCTCTTACAGTCAAGGAGAAATAAATGGGAACATTTTACTTTAACCCCCCAGCCCCTACTTAGCATTTATAAGTACTATATAGACATTTAATAAATGGTTTATAACACACTACAATGTAGTTGTAAGCAGATATAAGGACAAGTGTTTATAAAAGTCGCTTAAATGTTTTTGAAATCACCACCTACCAAACGAAAGAAAAATCATATCACCAAAAGTCAAAACCATGATTTTGCAGTATTGCTCCTCTTTCTATTCCACGTAGAGTCAGTCCACCTGAAGTTTTGATGGTTTTCCGTCATTTGTTTAATGCAGCTGCACTGTTTCCCACCTGTACATCGTAGGCAGCCAGTGGATCGGCGTTCCCGGAGAGCTGCGGGGCTATGAGGCAGTTCACAAACAGTATGGGAAGCTGCCTTGGGCTAAGCTGTTTGAGCCAACAATTAAACTGGCCAGGGGGGGCACCCCAATGCCGAAGTTTCTGGGAAAACTCCTGAACATCACCATTGTGAAAAATCGCGTGGAGAGCTCTTCTCTCTGGTACAGCATCTCACTAACTGCTTAGTGACTGAGAGCCTTTAAAGGTTTCCAAAAAATGATAATTATTAGCAAAAATGTTCAAGAATATCTACTGTATAGCCACACTGATAATAAATGTTTGACCCTCGCTAGAGCCTTTCCTCATCCGTGTGTCACTACAGAAGTCCTGGAGCAAAGGGCTCTCCAATAAATCCCTCATTTCATGCTAGTTTTACGTAACCCCTGGGTTAACAATTGACATTACATAATAGTTTCACCCAGTTGACACGCTCATTTGAACCCTGTCTGGATTAGTGAAAATCATTGTTATTTTCTAATAGCGCAAGGTTGCACACCGTTGTTCTTAGCATAACATTTCAGGATCAGGGTTTAATGACCCAGAGATAAAAGCAGTGCTCTTTCAGAAATGTTTGTGTGAAATGTTGCTTTTCCCAAATGCAAGATTTAGCTGTGTGTGTGTGTGTGTGTGTGTGTGTGTGGTGTCAAAAGAGTGCATTTGCTTCTTGTCTGCTTCTGCAAAAGTGTATACTGTTTAAAGTTCCTGTGTTATAATATGTTTTAATTTTACATGGATACTTCCCACTTCCTCACTTTCCAGTGAAGTTTTCTGCAACCGCAACAAAACTATTCTGAGCAAAGGAGACATCCTGAAGTTTCCTAAACTCGCAGAAACCATGGAAACAATTGCAGAGCAAGGGGCAGATGCCTTCTACACTGGCAAGATAGGACATGACTTAATCCAAGACATAAAAGCTGCAGGTTTGTGCAATTTGTGCAATTTGAACAACTCGGGCAAGCTGGGGTTATATACTTGAATAGACAGAAAAAGAAAACATACTTGTATGTGATGTAAAAAAGAAAAAGTTAATAGATTTTAAGATAGACAAGCTGTTTATATATCCTGCATGTTTCTCTTAGGTGGGACGTTGAAAATGGAGGATCTGAAGTCCTTCCAGGTGCGGGTGCAAGATCCGTGGACATTATCTCTGGGAAATACTCAGATGCACATTCCTCCACCACCTGCCGGGGGCGCCCTGCTTGCCTTCATTCTCGGACTGATGAAAGGTTTCATGTACTGTGCGATGACTTGAACTGACGTACTGTAGCAGCTGCATAAAATTTTTGTATCTTTACCCTCTACCCTGAATTATGATTAAGTAAAAACATAAAAGATTGTAGAGAATAATAGTTAGTTGTTCTCCTTTACCCGCAGGGTTCTCCTTGACTCCAAACTCCCTGGGAGGTGACCAGAAGATTCAGACGTACCACCGCTATATAGAGGCAGCTAAATTTGCAAATGGACAAAAGAGGAGCATTTGTGATCCTGTCTTTAATAACAGAAAGGTTGGAATCTTTTTCATTTTTATTAGGACACAAGATATCACAAGGAAAGGTTCATTTGTTCAAAAGGCCAAGAACAAATATCCCACTGTATAACAGTTGTTAAAGCTGCATTAATCATATTTACAAAGGAAAAAATGACATTGAGTTGAGTTGTTCATAGAGACGAACCCACAGAGAATTATCACCCGATTCTGCAATTGGCCTCAGCTCTATGCAGTGTTTTAGCATCGTTCAGCTCATTGTTTTGGTCCTGCGACTTCACTACTGTTGTATTACTGTTCTCATCAACCTTATTTCTAGTCACATTAGGCAGCTGTTATTCAGCAACAAAAAATGCTCTCATAAACCCACTGTACACCACCTTCCCAGCACCAAAAAGTAGACAAAGGTAGTGACTTCCTGGCATACACGTTGGAAGATGATTTGAGCTGGGGGTGCTGCCACTAAATATGCAAAAAATGTTGCGTCACTTTATTCAATAACCATGACTGCCGTTCTCCAGCGTCAATTTAGTTCAATGGCACTCTCTCGCCACTTACAACTTTGTAACCTACAAACTAACAGCAACTAAACTGTCATTTTAACATACAAGAACACCCTCTCTTGTAGGAGCATGGATCGTGTTTCTCTTTGGATTTCAGAGCGTCTGGTGACAATGTCAGCTAGCCCAGATTGCAACAATTCAAACCTGAAACTTGGCTGACAGCAACAATGCTGCAATCGAACACTGGATGCGAACAAAGGGGAATGGGGAAGAGAGCGTGTAGTTCACATTCACAAGCAGGGAGATGGACAGGCCAAGGATCTTTGTTGCATGTCATACCCTCCTGTCTCTGCATGCTTCCTGTCTGTAGCTACACTGTAAGCTGTCCATATAAGGCAAAAAGAACAACCTTGACATGATATTCTTTTTTCAGAGTGCAGATCATTTGATTGATTCTGCGTTCATTAATCGCATCAGGGACATGATTTTTTCAAACCGCACGCATGACAACTCCTACTACTACAATGTCAAGCCCTCCTCTGATCACGTTGGGACAACACATGTGTCGGTCCTGGATGAAGATGGACTGGCTGTGTCTGCCACCAGCACCATAAACCAATTGTGAGCAGGAAGCCTACCCAGGAATCTACTTTATATTATATCAAATCTACAGTGATATGATATTTATCTGCTAAGTCTACTGTGTTGTGTTTTGTTTTATAGATTTGGAGGAACCATTTACTCTCCACGAACAGGCATCATCCTCAACAATGAGCTGTCTGACTTCTGTGGGAGAGCAGACACAGTGAGGGCAGGTAAAGTCACAGACATAGCATTTTAGCCTAAGGCAATTGACTTAAAGACATTACTTAATGTAGTCATTTAGCCTCTTTTCAGTCTGATATGGAGTGTAATTGTTGTTATAGGTGAACAGCCTCCTTCCTCAATGACTCCAGTAATACTGGAGTCAAAGTCCGGAGGACTCCTTGTGATTGGTGGATCAGGAGGAAGCATGATTACCCCAGCAATGGCCTTGGTAACTCAACTGAACTCAGTTTGAATACTTGTTTGTCTGCTTCCTCATTTGTTTTGTTTACACAATTCTCTTTCATTTTGGCAGTCTATAATGAATCGCCTGTGGCTGGGGATGAATCTGAAAGATGCTATTGATGCGCCTATAGTGTTTGTTGATTCCATGAACAATGTGAACTTTGAGCCTGGTTTTGATAAGGTGAGATTCTCGTCCTCACTGTCCATTAATGACATTCAAATTCACTAGACTGTGACTGGTCTGTTTAATGAATAGCATTTCTATTCATGCTAATGGTTTCTGATGGAGATTACCAGGACATAATCCTACAAAGTCAGATTTAATTTACCTGCAAGCAGTTTTGAAATCTGAAGTGGGAATGGATAAGTGGTATTAATGTGTGTTTTTGTGTTTGTGTGTGTGTGTTTTGCATGCCCTCAGTCTGTGATGGATGGCCTCAGAGCTCTTGGACACAAAAATGGGAACTGGCCATACTTCTTCAATGTAGTCAATGCAGTGGAAAAGGAGAATGGATGCATTGCAGCCGTATCGGACACCAGGAAGACGGGGGTGTCAGCTGGATACTGACCATACAGACCATGAGAAAGCACCACCTTCCCACTAAAATGTGTCCTAAAGACTGACTGACTGACTGACTGAACCTTTAGCCTTAAGAACAATGAAGGTGCCGAAACCATGACAACAAAATGTGACAAATTTGGTGCTCAAGCTCTTTCTTGATGGAACTGATGAGCAACACAATCAATCAGGAAACTAAGCTTAAATGATCATTTTGGTTTATTATGACTTGGGTCTTACTTTCATCATTTCTATCGGTTAGACAACATTGTGCTCACCATAGTAACTGCAGAGATCTCGGAAATCTGCAACATGGCTCAAAAGAAGTCAGATAGGGCAAGAAACACGAGTGGTCAAATGATCAGATTATCTAAACCTCGTTTTTGTTCAAATTTAGCACAGATTTTAACAGAATTTCCAGAAAATTGTCAAAAGAAAATGCCAATTAATGTGCTTTTTGCGACATTTTGTCATTTTTTTTTTTTTTTGAAAATGCACATAAAAACAGGTGAATGGAAACGAACTTACTTGTGCACCAAAATGATCGGTAATAATCCCTCTTTGCAAACCGTGTGCATGCACAACTACGGCAAGTACATTAGGTCATAGGTGAATCAAGAAGTCGGTTTCTAAACTGTTCTTAGCGTGAAAGTGCTTTCTTGACGTTTTGAACAGTAGTTTGACAAAATAACCTTCACTCTAAGTCCACTTACTAGTTTTTTCTGGAGCTTTCAATTAAATCTCACAGTCTTCATCACCAGATGGAGTTTGTCATGACAATTGAAATCTCTGGAAAAGCAAGTAAGTGGACCTTAACTTTGATCATTTTGTCATTTGTTAGCCAAATAAATATGAGTAACCATGGGGACTGTTTAAATCATATTTAGCAATGTTGCTATGTTCCCAGATCTCAGCGATTAACTTGATAGTGTGACTGGCGGACAAAACTACAAAAATAAGACCCAAGTTGTAATAAAGTGGACTTGTCCTTTGAGCTGATTGGACCATTCCATATATACACACTTTCAATCCAGTCAGTCATCACACACACGCACCCTGATGTCATACCACGTAAATGATGTAGACTAACGCACAGTGAGCACACCATGAGGCAGCTACTCTTACTGCTGAGATCTGCTTTTATGAGGGTTACACACTCCTGACCAAAGTGTAATGTGTTTGCAGCAGCGAACCATGAAAGCAAATCTGCTGTAGTCCAACAAAGCAAAACCCATAAGTCCATTAATATTATGTTTTTTTAATTATTTTATGAACTACGTAATTTTCTATGTAAGAACTGTTTGTAAATGAGCCATGTAACAACATGTAATTTTGTATTTTCTCTATTTTAATGTCAAAATGTTTTGTACAATTTTTTTCACATTTTTACAACTATTAACTGTGAATATCTGTGTTGTCACAATAAAACATAAAGTCCAAACAAATACGAGTAATCAATGAGTCTCTGATCTTCACCAGACATACTTCTCAACCACAAACCCTGAACATTGCTTGAGCTCATGCTTTGTTCAACCCAAACACCTTCAATACGCTTTTCACTGTAAACTACAGTTATTTAAACATTTATCTTTTGTTGTTAGTATAGTATGATCAGCAATAATCTGCTTTGTGTTTTCCTGTTCGCCTTGTTTCAGAGCAGCACTTTTGCACTGAGACAAAGGAAGCAGTAATGAGATACATTTCAGTTGAGAGACTTATGAATTAGTAATGATTTCTTAAGTGGATTCTGCTCCATTTTCCTTTGAGGCACTAGATGTGAGTTATGAGAACATGCAAATTTGTGTCTGTGTGAAGCACTGTCTTTGTTGTATGACAAATGAGTTAATCTGGATAAGTTGTGACTTCATAGCTTTAGTGTGATGATGTTAACAGCCATTTAAAGTAAACACCATTTTACACAATGCAGAAAATGTCTCTCCACTAATAGTCTTTCACTCAAAGCAAAAATAGTAAAATAACCCTGTGATGACTCTGACTTCCAGTGTTCACACACTTTCAGTCACAAAGTCTCTTAATGAAGCAAATTATCTCAACAGTAGTTATTTGATGTTATGTTATACTTGTATTCTGTTTGCATGCGTCATTATTTGTAACTGTCATAATGCCATGCAAGGCAGTGGGTGGAATTAAAATCACGTAGGTATTGATACACGCAGAGACTTGAGATTTTTTTTCATGCCTAAAGGGTGAATAAATTGGCCTGTCTGAGTTGCATAACTCTTCACTCAAGTTCATGTGGAAGTAAGATTGTGCTTAATTGGGCCTTGAAGGAAAATTCCAGTGTGACTTGTTCATTTTTGCATTTGCCATCTGCATAAAAATCATTGTAACCACACCAGGTAACCCATGAGCATATCAGCAGAGTAATAGTGAGAGGTGTGAGTCTAATTGCGGCGCTGTGCACCTGAAGATGATTGGATGTTACAAGTCAGCTAGTAGCCACACAGCTGGAGAATGAGCCAGTGATTGCGATGCATGACTGACAGCTGATGTCAGTCAGTTAATATAAATGTGACTTCAGTGCTCTACCTGAACCAATGCTATGCTCCATTTACTGTTAGATTTTAATATGCTCCATCAGAAACACAACAAAAGTAAACACATGTCTATCTATTTTCTATTTCCCATAAAACTTTTATTTTTCCCACAATAACATTTTAGCCATGCTAGCTGTAAGGCTCTAGGAACGGTCTTTAGTCTATGATCAAATATCTGCAAAACGAATGACATTCCCATCAGCCTCAGCTGTACTTTATGTTTAGCCTACGTACAATCTCACAGAGCCGATAGATAGCATGGCTGCCGACTCTTAGTGCTGTTAACCATTAGCTTAGGTACTCTGTGGTTATTTGAGGACCCCACGTCTGTAAATCAAACCACAGTTCAGCCAACAGACACAGTAAGTAAGAAGCTTCTGCCAGTCTGTAAAATCATCATTGTTGAGATTAAAACCTGAGACCCAAGACCCAAAAGACTTTAATATAGTAAGTGTGTTTTTAATAATTACAGTATCTTTATTTAAAGTGTATATTTTGAGGAAAAAAAAACTAAAAATAGACAATAACATCAACAATATCTACTGTACCAATTTGATAAAAGACATTAATGCTAGAAATGACCAAATAAATGATCCATACACACTGAGATTGTCCTTCATTTATTTTTAAATAAATATATGCCTAGTAAGAATTGTGAATGTTAAACCACTTTGTATTATAATACTATCACATATGAACCAGTCATCTGTAGGCAAACATTGATAAAGGCATTATAATTTTACACTTTTATATAAGTTGGTAAATATGTAACACATTTACATTCCAGTTGAGAAAAGAAGAGCCCTGAATCCCAGTGGTGACAGTGAGCAGCAACAGCTGTACTGTTGTTAAGGGGTCATTATAGGCCATTGCACTCTGGGTTGTGGGAAATTACTGTAAGTTATTAAGTAGGACTATTTGTCCCTGAGGTGTAATAGTCCTTTATGTCCTTCCCTCTCTCTCTGTTTGCTGTCACCTCATATAAACAGTCCTGGTGAAATATGTTAAAGCTTTAAATGACAGAAAAATTATATTTGAGGTGTTTCTATTGGTTTTGGTTGATTTGTTCTGTGGATATTTCCTTAATTAAGAGTTCACTCGTTAGTTATTACTGTAGACGTCACATATCATATCATAAAAGGAAACAGCTCTACACTGCTAATGATTTACACATGTGCTTCATAAATAGGTAGGAATTGTACACATTTATTGCTGACACAGTGTGAACAAAACTTCTTCACTGAAAGTAATGCTTTCAACTTCTGTTTTCCTATTTCAGTTTCAAAAGAAATGGTAGCTATCCTTTAAAATAATATCCAATGTCTTGTGCATTTCTTAATTACGTGGAAATGATGATGTAACATGTTAATGCATTGGACATGAGAGTCAGTGTTCAGAATTAATTTCAGAGTGAGGCACTTTCAAGGTCGTAACGAGCAATAAGTCAATGTTCTGTTATGTGCATGAACGTTATTCTAACTTAATGAGAGAACAATTGGTGCCCAAGACAGTTGGTTCTTTATTAAGTCTCTGATCTCTCATCTCGTACAACTGGTGTCAAGGCTCACACAGCTACAGTCTCTCTGTGTAATCAGAGGTGCGTTTATGTCCTTAGTACCCTGCGGCGTACGCCCACTTGCGAGGATCTGACTGAGCGTGGAGTCCGTCATCATGACGAACCACTGCCTGCACCACAGCTCCTGTTGACTTGAGGAACTCTGTCTCGTGGTTCTTCAATGCCAAACCAGCCAGGACGTTCTGTGTACAGGAACATATATGAATAATGCTGTGTTTGCTTAGAAAAAGATGCTTGGAGGCAGTTATATATAAGATGATATGCCTATATTTAGCCATACCACAAGTTAGACAAATATTTTTCTCCGTGTTACACATCCCTGAAGGTAAATATAATGAACAGTGTCCCTGGTGCCACTCATGACTGAGGTATAAGGGCTCAGTGTTAGCTGGGCTTTTGGTTGAAGGATTGTCTCCCTACACACCACACCGCCCTGCTATTAGTCACGTATATCAGTATTGTTTGCTGTTTGTGACACTCACTTTGTCAAAGTCAGGCTCTGCTACGGTGGTGTTGGGAGTCAGCTGGTTGTGGAGCCTTGGATCTGACACGGCTTTATGCAGATCGTAGTTGAAGAACAGTGCATTCAGAATTACCTACAAAACAGCAAATATGTCAGCCAAAAGGTAACTAACTAGTTACTATACTTAACCATAGTACGCTTCATTCATTTATACGATACTTTAAATGCTGTATCAGCTTCTGACTGTGGCTTACCTGAACGATAGAAGTAGTGATTTTCGTTCCTCCTGAGGCTCCGACCACCATCTTAACTTTGTTGTTTTTGTCAAAGAGGATGGTTGGACACATAGAAGACATTGGCCTTTTTCCTTTTAACAGAATTTAATGGTAGTTTAAGTTAACAAGGTCAAATCAAACAAGTGTATGTCCTTTGCAGTCCCCATAACATGTATTTACCCACATTGGAAGTTTTCATGTTTTATTGTCTTACAACATTGAATCAAAGTAGATTTAACATGGCTTTATACTTGTAATTAATCACTTTATAGAGATCTGTTTTCAGTTTGATGTTAAAGGTTTTTTTGTTGATCAGTGTCCAAAAATCCACATTAAATGTACTTTGATTCAATGCTGTAAAACAATCAAATATGAAACCTTCAAAAGGGGGTGAAGACATTTGATCCACTCTGTATTTTTAATATTAATGCACAAAAAACACAATATTTAAAAGCCAAAAACATAATGTACGATATCAAGAAGGACAGGTTGACTTCTGCATGACCTCAGCCTACTGTTGAGCAGCCAATCTATATTACAATTTTACTGGTTTTGAGAACCATTATGTTTCTTTTCAGTGTGTTTCGGTGTGTTTATGTGTGTGTTGGTCTTAAATCTAACCTGGCCTGATGAAGTTGTTTGGTGAAGGAGGCACTCCAAAGCTGTTTGTGATGAGCGGAGAGCTGAAGTCATCCATCTCATTGTTGAGAATTATCCCTGTTGATCTTGACCTGACTTTGGAGCCCAAACTGCAGGAAAACAATAACCATTAAGATATCAGGGGAGTTACAGGCCAATTAGCTAACAAAATATTTGTCTCAGTTAATTAGGAGGTCCTACAATTGGTTGATGGTGCTGGTGGCGGCCACAGCGCTTCCATCTTCTGCTACAACAGAGAGGTGTGAAGTCCCGTGGTTTTCAGGCAGGTAAAACTCCGGCTCGTAGTAGTTCATGTGATGTGTGGTGTCATCTGTGATCTTTTCACGGAGCTCATCGGCAAAGTAACTTGAAGTCATATTCCGGATGAGCTTTGGAAGAGAAAGTGGGACATGAAAATAATTCATATTCCAAATATTAAGAGAAATGCATTGTTTAGTGTTATTTATTAAGTGTTGATTCATGTTCTGGGAATTTTTACTGTTGTTCCTGTTAATTCAAGACAGGCAAAGTCTTCCTTGCTTTTAATTAAGTCTCTGTGTGGTCTGAAGGTTGCCCAGTTTAGCCCAATTCCCTCATGTCTATGGGATGAAGTAGCAGAGATTCACTGATTTCTCCAAAGATGAATGGCTTGTCAAACTATACTATGTTATGTTATAATTTAGGTATTCACTCTACAAAGTCATTCATTTTACTATAAGGAGAAAAAAATGACATCACTCTTTATCATACTGCACTCTATACAGCAGGTGAAAATGAATAGTCTCCTAGAAATTGGGTGTACTTTGAAACAGCAAATACATTTTAGGAGAAATATAAGATATACACCTAGATTATGTTTTTTTATCATCATGATGAGGAAATGTTGATAACGAATCTGCAAAGTTGGAAACTTGGCAACATATTTCATTTGTTTTCCCTTACAATGTTCACCGTTGCACTAAAGCATGATTGAGCTTTTTTTAATAGTTGTATTTAGGCACTCACAGCACTTAGTTAAGGTTAGGGAAAGAGTGTGCTCTTGGTTTAATACTGACCACACAAAGGACACCGTGACATCACTGTTGGGTGTGGTTACAGGTGCAACAGAGCACATTTCTAATCCTATTCGGAAGTGAAACAGGCTTTTAACCAGAGGCGACAGCAGAACATAGCTTTTCATCCTGGTGTTAAGCTACTCTTCAACCAAAGTGCTTTGTTTGTAGTTGTAAAAATATTTATTTAAAGCTACTAAATATACAATTCCCCCTGTGCTAGCACACTGCCACCCCCCTTTAAAACATGTTAAAGGACTGCTAACAAGTACAAAGTATTAGGTCTTTTTCCCTACTTACAAGAGGAGCTGCTGCTGCCTCTGGGTAGGTAGCACAAAAATAGCGTGATTCCCTGGAAACTAAAACCAACTCTTTAAGTGTTATATTACTGTAAGCAGAAACCATGATCTTACGTCTGTGATGTTGAGAAACTTTGGATCTCCAAGTAAGGTCCTCTTTGCATAAGCAAAACGAAAAGCCTCCACGATGCGATGGTAGGTTATGATCTTTTTCTCAGTGCTTGCCATGCTATCTGAGGTGAAGTTGTACCCTGTAGAAAATATAACAACCATCAGTAACTCGATTTAAACCACAGCCTTGCTCATCTGTCTTCATTCATTCAGGTTTTCAGGTAGGAAAGGAGACAGCTAAAATGGACTTGACCCAGCCTGGTACTGTGTTTTTATTTAGTCTAAAAGCTGCTGTGACCATGAGTATTAGCCTGAGCTGACAGCCACAGAAGGGAACAAGAGGAAGGCTGAGGGAACCGGAGAGTTTTGGTTTGACGGGTTTCAGCTGTCGGACAGTGGCAGGAGTCACGGTAAATCAGCAGGATGAAAGTTTTGGGCCGTCACTGAAATGTGTGCGAGAAGCCTCCAACACTCGACTGTGTCCAATTAGAGGTAAATTGTTGAGATTAGTGTTAGTGTGTGAAGCAGGGGGCCGCAGTGAGTGGGTGGCCAGACAGAGGAAAGGAAAGGTTCAGAGAGATTAATTACTTTAGAAGGAAGTTTCTCGTCTAATCCTCAGAGGCAGACAGTGTCACTGTAGTGAAAAGTAGCAGAGAGACAGTGTCTTCGACACGGACAGTTTGGTTTTTCTGCAATAACCAGCCAACATAGGAGAAAGTTAAATCAGACAGATTATGGTGTACACAGAAATGATATATAGACCATAGACCAAGCTAGCAATGATTTGATTAGCAACACGTTTATGAACTTTGCTGCTCAGACTCTGAGCCTCTCAGGTGTGAAGACACAGACAGCCATTATCTTTGTCTTTGAAGGCATTAATTACTTCAATCAAACAAAAGCCCTTCTGTCAGGGTTACAGAGTTGCTCCCTCAGTTGGTTTAACTTAATTCTCTAAATTGGAGGAAGTTGAATGTATACTTGATATTGTTTTAGTCGTTTATTGTTTTATGACTTTGGAGGCACCATCTGTTAGTGTTGCAGTATCAACAATCCAAGTCCTCATACCTAAACAACAAAAATCATTTGTCTGTGTCTTCCAAAACAACCCATATGACCTTTACTTTCATATGAGGTTTTTATGAGGTTTTTCTGATCCGTCCCATCTATGGTAAAAGGAACAGTTTGACATTTTGGGAAATATGTTTATTCTCTTTCAGCCGGCTGCTAGCAGTACCTTCATACTTAGCGTACGTTTTTTCATTAAAATTGTGTGAGAGGCTGCTGCAGCTGCTACATTATGATCCTTATGCAAGATTCATAATATTTTTTCCATGTGCTAAACCAAATGATGCATGCAACGCATTTGTAATTTAGCCAATAAAACCACTGCATTACAGTTACACTTAGTGACATTTTTGTGCAAAAGATGTCCAGGTTGCAACATAGTAAATCACACCATGTGACATTATGTCAGTCAAACAATATGACAATATAAAAATGACATAGTTAGGAAGATATCAAGACAACTACACTGACAGCACTGAGTCATCACTCATGACAAAACCCCACTTTTTAAGGGCTGCTGTTGGTTGAAAGCTGTATTTGAAATTTATTTTGTTCATGCTGGAGAGGCTGTCTGAATCCAGTCCAACCCTTCCTGCACAACAGATCAATACAGACAAATTACTATAGAACACTACACAAAATATTATAGGGAGCCATCTGGACAGCTCGCACTGCTCGTATTAATTAAAACAAAGGACATTGTGGGTGACAGGGACCTGGAGAGTATCTGTATATAGGTGAATAATACACCTCAGCGACCTGGTTGCTGCAGCACCCTCAACAGCTCATACTTCTTACAGCTATGGCTGAGAGCAACGTGTCGGTGTGGAATTTCGTCAGGATCAGCTGTGCCTTACAAGTATCAATCAGCAGTGGTCAGTGAAAACTTTTCTCAGTACTGCAATGTGTGAATTTTTGCAAATTGTTATCGTTCCTTGTGTTCATACTGGCCATTAAAAGATCCTTTTCTAACGCACTTTCAGTGTAAGTGGTGGGGGATGAAGCTTACTCATGTGCTTTCAATGTAAGGATCACTTACATTGAAATCTGGATCTTTTAATGGCCAGTATGAATAGGAGGAACGTTTACAGCAAGTAAAATCTCTTTCAGTGTTCATATTTGCACCTTACTATTGTTTTAAAATGGGCTTGAAAAATTGTAAACCTATTCTTTGAGATCATCTGGAAATCATGAATATCTGTACCAAATTCTGCGGCAATCCATGTATTAAATGTTGAGATTGACTGAAACTGACCGATCGACTAACTGCTATCCCTACAGCCTAAAAACTACTTGGTTACCATAAAGATTATGGTCATGGTTAAAAGACACCAACATTGACTGTTAGATGGAAGCTGAGGGTTTTTTTTGGTGAGGATAGTCCAACAATGTTACCATTACTTGCATATTGTTTTATAAAATTTGTTTTCACATCCCAAATGATTTATGTTGCAGTCATACTGTATATCATGCTATTTGATATATGATATATTATAGTAGTGTTTTGCTACTACGTTGTAAAACACAGATCTACATTACAAATGTGGATCTGTGTTTTACAAAGTAGTTCAAGATGTCAAGTCTTAGGTAACTTTAAGTCAACAAAGCTTTTTATTTTAAGAGCAGATTTGTACTGTACAGTAAATCAGCATGCTGCTCACAGTGGAGTCCTTTCTGAGAGAGTGACTGGCAAAGTGAAGGCAGCTCACATTAAAGCACATTCTCTCCCACTCAGGGTGTTTTTGGACGATGCATCAAGGCTTACCATTCAAGATGTTTAATATCAGTGAGAGCACAGGGCCGCTAGCGGGGGCATTGGGAACAGCCATGGTGTACTCCCCCACATTCACCCTTAAAGGGTATTCATCCAAGACAGGCACATAATCCTTCAGATCCTCCATTGTGATGATACCGCCTAAACACGGATTGACACACACACACACACACACACACACACACACACACACACACACACTATGAATGCACACTTGGACAGAACTGGAAATACAAATCCTCCTTACCATGGAAATTAGCTGTGCAGAGAGAGGAGCATGTTGGTATGTTTTATCACATGTCCTGAAGTCTTTTTAGAAAACAAGTTTTAGTGATAATAGTGGTGGCAATAATGATGATTATGGTAATGTCCTTGTGTGTGACATGAAATTGCTTCGTTGATACAGAAACATGATCTAATCTGCAGAAAAAAACGGTTTGAATTTTAAAATAAAGCCCAGATTAAAAAGATGACTCCATTTTGCAATTTTTTCATTAAAAATGACACAAGATGAAACTTGCTATTCCCTCAAATTATAGTAGGATTGTTCATCTTTTTGCTGGGAGTCTGAAGTCTATTCAGTTCAACATAGTAAGTGCAGCTTTCCTGATGTTCTGACCTGATGAGGAGTGGGACAAACAAAGAATGTGACTTCTGACTATTTGTTTATACAGTCTATGCTCAGGGACCTTCCTAATTCAAATAAAGCAATGAAAAAAAAAGCACTACCTGCTGCTTGAATGTCTGTCACAAGGTTCTGAGCCAGTTGTCCCTGGTAGAAAGCATCAGGACCCTCTTCTGCTATTTTCCTATATGTTTCTGCAAGCCTGGTAAATTTGATGGTGTCATTTTCTTTGAGGACATCACCATTTCCCCCACAAAACACTTCACTGAAATAGAAAAAAACATTTAAGATAGTGATGAACATGTTTTAAGTGACCAGACGCTGATTTTATACTCCTTAGGTTGATGCCTCTCACCATAGGGCTGTGTCTGTGATGATGGTTTTGCTGTTACTGGACAGAGCAGAGGCTAGTGCCCTGCCCAAAGGAAAACCTTTTTCTGCAAGATCAATGCTCGGCTGGAACAACTCTTTCCAAGGCAGTTTGCCATGTCTTCGGTGTGCCATCTCAAAACCTCGAATCTCCCCTGGTACAGCAACAGACAAACCTCCTACCAACCATGGAAATCAAGGAAACAAAGACTCATATCATTGCCTCATAAGTTATTCAGACATTGTTATGGGCACTTGTACACATACTCCATGTGGGATTTTTTTTTCTAAGACTCAAACCTTTGTTGGTTTTTATGCCTGAGCTCTGTCACAGCTCTCGGAGAATATACACTAATCTCTCTTTTGTCTGTCACTATCACAAGGTCATCCTCTTTCGTAATGACGTTAACTACAGCTTCCCTCAGCTCATTTCCATGTCTGATAGCACTGGTTAAACATTACCTTTCTGGGATAAATCTGTACTGTTCCCAAACATGTTCTCTGTTGCGTTGCGTGGTGCCGTCTCCCTGGCATCAATAGTCTCAACCGTCCCTGTGTATGAGTCACAAATCAGGAAATGCATTTAGAAGCCACGTGATCAGGATGTTGTATGGGATTGTTGTGTCAGTGGGGAAAGTAAACAACAGAAGACTTTGGTGGTGGTGATGGAGCTATGTTGGAGTAAAGGTGTACCAGTTGTTGCGTTGTAGATGGTGAAGAAATTTCCTCCTCCAATGCCCATACTGTGAGCGTTCATAAGTCCTACGCACAGTAAAGCAGCTATTGAGGCATCTACTGCAGACCCCCCTTTCATCAGTATATCTCTGAGGTAAAATGAATGAAAACACACACAGGGAGTTAAGTTTTTACACTTAAGATCTTAAGACCACGTGTTGGCAAAGACATAAAAAAAACATATAAAGCAGGTTCACAGGGATTTTAATGTATGCTAAAGTCATGTGTTTATGCTCATGGGTATGGCTGTAAGTGCAAGCAATGTTCATGCATGTATGAGTCTGTTTACAGCAGAGCAACATGTCCATCCTGAAGGATGTTTCGGTGTGTAAGCTCTCACCTGCCGACCTTTGAACACAGCCCAGCATCTGCTGCCACAGCTGCCTTCGAGTACACCTGCTCACTTGGTTTCTTCCTTCTCTCCACACCGAAGAAGACACCCACAAAAGTGGCGACAGACGCCAACAGCAGCAACGCCAGTGCCACAATTATTGTCTTGTTGACCATTTTTATAGCTCAGGATCAATAAATACTTAATTTAATGCCTGTCAAGAAATAAAACATTATTTGTATTTTAAAATTGATGAAAATGTGCCTTCAAAGAGCGGCATTTTGTCAAATCAGACACAAGCAAATCCACTGTAAACCCATCTCCAGCCAAAGGATTAAGAATCCAACAGCACCATATCGCTGAGCGATGTGTCCTCGATGAATAAGACTAAAGTAAAGCTGAGGCTGATGGAAATTCAGTTTTTGGATGCTTTGTCCTTAACCCGAATAAGTGTTGCACAAAGCTGACCTGTTGGCATTAGGCCACATTATATTATGGAGGCCTCGTGGGCAGCAATACAGCTCCACTTTACACTGTTGAACTCCCTGGCTGAAAATAAGTCTACTCCACCTCTATTGACATCCTTCAAACCTGTTAATCAGGCCAAGAATTAGCTTTTTTTAATACTTGCTAACACATAAGGCTCAGACTACTTAATGTAAACCATTACACTGAGTTTAATTTCTAAATGTTCAAATTAAAGGTTGAATGACTTGAGGGATAAAAAATACTTAACTCTGTCACATACAAAGCACATAGTTAACTACTACTGTTGAGCAAATAAATACCATATAACACATACATAAATATGTTGAAATATATATATTTAAAATAATGTAGTCTACACAAATAACAGAGAGAGATTTTGAAATGTGTAATGAGGGCTCTGCTAGCAAATAATCCTCCAAATTATTGTGTTAAAGTAAAGTTGTCTGAATCATACACTGAACAGTTTTGTATCTGAGATGATCTGACTGTGAGACAGTGTATCCACCTGGCTGTGCTTTCAGCTGTCAATATGACAAAGAAAAAAAGAAAAAGCCTAAAGTATTTTAGTTTAAATAAAGCCTAAAGTATTTTACCCTAAAGCCTATTGTCATGCAGATTCTTTGGTCTGTCAAAGGAATGAAACCAGATTACGTAACAGGCAAGTGAATTGATTAGTGCACAGAACAAGAGCTACTGTTGAACATTACAGTACACAAACCATTTGTCCCCCGCCTTCACATCTCACAGTACAAAGTTACTTCAACAATTAAAAGCTAAAAGGAAATTTTGTGAGGTCAAACAACAATGTGGAGAAAATTGAAACCTAGTCTTAGATTTGGATTCAACATTGTACCACCTGGATGATTGAGATGAACCTTCCCAGACGTGTAAAACAATTTTCTGTCTTACCTTGATTTCTCTCGGGGGCCTCAGCAACAGGCTGCTCACTGTGTGCGTTTGCTAGTTTCTGCAGCAGTTTATAGGTAATAAGGTAACTGTGACGCTCAATATGTAACTATCACAAAGTCATTAAACTTTAACCCACCCCACCATAAAACACCTATCTTGTGTTACAAAGAGGAGAAAAAAATGCAGACAGAGACAGAAGAAACAGCTTGAGACAACATTCAAGTTCACTCAAATATTTCAGATCACTCAAATAATTAACAATCTTCACTCAGTCTTCACATAACTTTCTAAAATACCAGGGAGCAATGGCATGACCCTGAAACTGAGAGTAAACAACAGTTCAGTGAAAGAATAGTTCTTTATCTGCAGTGGCATTTAAACGTATCTGCGTCAAAGATTAACTAATAGCATCCTCAGTTTGCTGGTGGTTCATTTTAAATAGATGACATATGACTCTAGGTAGACAACACTTTGACAAAATGCTACTGTAGGGACCTGTTTCACAGCTCTGATGCAGCTCTAGAATAAATATTGTTTTTGCATGATGGCTCACAAAACCTTTGATTTTAAAGTTTTAAGTAAAGTGCCTCCTCACCAGCAAAATGAAGGCTTTCAGGGCTGCAAGGGAGAAGATCACATCTGCCATGAGGGGAGGAAAGAACACTAAGAACAAACTGCAGGGGACAGTGTGAAGGGGTGCAGAGCTGGATGAGAAGGGTCAGTTAAATAAGCAGCCAGGCCAATAGGTGGAGGGTAACTGGGACAGGACAGATGACTTTCTCAACTTTGACAGCTCAACTATCCCAGGTAATAGAAAGCCTACTTCCACAGATTAAAGTCCCCCTTTGAATTGACCCTCTAAGGTAGTGCTTAAACACCCAGACTGCACCGCCACCATGAACCTCCGCCAATAAAATGGTTTACAGGGAAAATGGGGAAAAAAACAAAGTGTTTACAAATCTAATTTGTTTAAGCTCAAGACGGCCTTAAGGCACTCAAGAAGGAGTGGTGCATATGCAATTAGAGTAAAAGCCCTGACAGGTGGCCTTGCATTTGATTCCCAATCATATGGTTATGTTTAGATTGTAGGTTATTTGGGTTAACAGAGATCTTCTTTAAAGAATAAAGCAATGGCGCTGCAATACCATATTCTACTGAAGCATTAAAGGTGTCAAAGGTATCATGCAATTTTAGCTTTCAATATACAAAGAAATACTGGTAACACTTAAAGTGATATCACCATCCAACAAGTCTCTAATTTGGTCCCTGCATTGGACATTTAGTTACAGCTGTGATAACACCAACACTTAATGTTTGTGTTTTCACAGCTGTAGCCCATCAGCTGTACTAAATATCCATAGTTAGTTACATGGCTCCATTTCAAACAGAAACAGGCATGGTATGTAGGAAAAAAATTGCACTCATCTGGGAAGCTACAACTTGACAAAACAATGACAAAACAGGTCATACTGTTTTATTTAAATGTGAAATTTGTGGCTCATTTTTTGAGGATTACCATCTTTTATTTCACAAGACTGAGAGTTATGCATATAAGCAAGTCAACGCAGCCTTACACCTGGCCGACTGCCCACAAACATTAATGACAAAAGTTTGGTTTAATACTTTAATGAAAGAAAGATTGGAATACAGAATATAGTGTCTCTATATGCAAATAATATATGGAAGCATACATCATTTAGTAATTTAAAGCCACATCTTGAACTGAACATTTAGTTCTGTGCAGTGGACTATTTCTGCTAAACCACTAGCTGCACTATGCTGTATTCTCCTAAAGTCCTTCTTTACTTAAAACATATCCAGGTTTTTGCATTCATTTGGTTTCCAGTGCATAACGATAATGGAAAAGTCAACTTCTACCTCTGACAAAGCAGCTTTATCAGATGTGTAGCCATGTTTGTCCCTTTCTTCTTCTCTTGTAAACACAATTACTTTGGGTACAGAAAAAAATGCATGTCAGAGCCTGATGATATATACGACACATCTGTGCTGTGGTGGTGCCCTAAATCAATTCCCATGCTGGAGGCATGTAAGCCAGACCACTGAAACACCTCAACAGAGAAGCATGAGTGCTGACACTGTGTGGTGGAGGACCACCTCACCCCAAATCTCCACCATCATGAAGAGTAAGACGCAAAGTCAGTAACAGTTATTCTCACACCAGGCCTACGATTCACCAGAAGCAAGAACAGTGGGAGAGTGAGCCCAGGAGATAATACTTAATATCAAGAAACATCCCTTCTCCAACATGCTGTACATCTGCTCCTGAAGAGTCCTTCTGGCTGTCAACCCCGACCCCTCATGCACCAAAACATCCCAGAGCTCACTGCATCTGTCTGAAGACAAAGTCAGGTGTGTAGTATACAGTGGCAGCTCACAGAGAGCTGCTTTAAACTTCTCAAATGTCCTCTTGTGTGTCTCTCTCTACTGGACTCTACTGAAGCATCCCTCTGAGTAAAGTCAGTCAGGACTGTTCAGCGCTGCTACAGTAAGTTAGCAATCAAAAGCTGCTTTACCATGAACCATCTCACATCACATTTAGGCCGCAGGGTCTTGACAAGAACTAGTTTAATCTACTATAAACATAACTCCTGGTTGGATGTGTTTCTATCATGCCTCCAGAAAAGAAACACAGTAAATTGGAACAAACTTTGTTGTGTAGAAGAATTGTTATGATCCGTTAGTCTTGGTTTGGTTTCCTGTTTTATTTTGAAGTATTGTCTTTCCTGTCTTCTCAGTTCTTGCCCTCGTGTCTCTTCTAGTCTTGATTGTCTGTTGATTAACCTCACCAGTCCCCATTACACACCTGCCCCTAATTCCCTGGTCAGTCTCTTCCCTATTTATACCGGCCCTTTTCCTTTGTTTCCATTTCATTGTACTGTGTTGCGTGAGTTCTCTGAATTTTGCACCGTGTGTGTTCTGTACAGAGTTCTGGACTCATGTGAGTACTGAGTTAATAAATTATTGCAACTTCTTGAGCCTCTAGGTCTGTCTGCCCTTGGGTCCTCTCTCTACAATGCCATGTAACCAGAACACTGTTTTTTCCTTAGACTCTGGGAAAAGTGGAATCTGCTACCTGCTCAAATCCAGTGTCAAGATAAAACAAGAACCTACACAATCCAGATCATTGACCCTGAGAATGGCGTAGGCAATGAAATCCTGAAATCCAGACAAAGCTAGTGAGAGCCATTAGACTTTAGTACCAGCATGATAGGGATGCACCAGCTGGTATAGAGTTCACTGTATCCATGGCTTTGCATTTAGTCTGGGAGGTGATACAACTCATTACACTCAATCACACTGGGGGTTGTTTGGTGATTTAAGAGGGCTGCGAGCCTCCAGTTTATATCCACTGTTATATTATACAGGGCTGACAGTGGATTAGGTTTTGAAAGCTCAGGCCCTAACTCTCCCTCATCCTCACTGACCAGAGAGACACAGACTCACCACATGCTTTTAGTTGGTTAACAAGATGCAGCTGTGTCAATGGCAGTGAATGTTTGATGAGGGCTTGAAGCATGTAGCAACACAACATGTGTTATCTCATAAATTCTCACTGTACCCCCCCCCGATGTCAACGTCCCTGTGTCTGGAGCTAACCACTGCAAGTCAGCTGCTGTTTTGTTGCTCTTTAAAGGTTTTTTTTTTTATTAAATTGTTAAAGCCTCTCTCCTCAAACTTAGAGGTTTTTCAGTATTTGATTAAATCTGTCTAGCAGTGCATCTGTCTGGGCTTTGATCAATACTGTTCCTGATTGAATGGACACCCAAAACTTGAGCTCAGGCACTCTGCATAGCTGATGGATGTACGGAAGTTGGAGACTATTTTGCAATTTAAACAGGAGAGTTTTAGTGTTATTACTCAGTATCAGCTGACTCCCCATCCTATAGGAAACTTAGCTGTCATGAAGGTACAGTGCCCCCCAAAGCGTCAAGCGTATGGTGTGTGTGTACATTATGAACTAACCATGGTCTTGCCAGCGTTTCCAAGTTCTTAAATATCTTAATCATGCACGTTTTTTACATCCACCAACTGAGCCTCCACCAGCACCACGTGCTAATAGTTCATAGACTGCATACAAAGCCTGGTAACCTGAGATCCTTGGTGGGTGGACAAATCAATATGAATTTCTTTAAAATGTAATGCAATCAAACACCTGTGCAATAAATACTACTGTTGTAAAACTAGAATGTGATTATGTCCAAATGTTGAGTGTCAGAGGTGTTCATATAACTCATAACTTTATTTTTTCTGCACTGCAATTATAATCTAGATGCTTATCTATCAAATTTTCAAATTACTAGATTATGAAATTGTTAGATAAGACCCTATAATAACACAGGATTAAACAAGCCTACTTTCTCTAAATGAACCAGCGTCAAATAAACAACCTGTGCGTTATGATGTGGGGTCAAATAAGAAATCTAAGCTGCGAAGTCAGTTTCCCACATCTCGCTCTCAGGCTGTGCGCGGAGAATCACTGTCTGATTGGCTGAGGAGCGCACCAGCTCTGAGTAAAGCAAAAGATGCCAGAGTGTTCAGGCAGTGCATGGACGGATGCAAGCAGGGCACGACGGTGAGACCGGGCACATGATAGTGGTTTACAGTTCAGGGTAGCCTTGAAACTTTAAAACACTATTTTACTGAGGGCAGAAGTATTTCGGCACATCTCGCTGCAAGTTAAGTGTAATGTTTTGGCTGCATGTTGAAATCCCTCTCACCACCACCACCGACACATCCTCTCAGGAGTGATGGGTTCCAAGTTGACCAGACAGAGAAGTCTCGATTTTGAAAGCAAATTGTCCAAGAGAAGACGCCAGCGGAATGACACCCCGGGAGAAAGCGAGAGAAGAGGCGGCGGAGACTTCTTGTTTACCTCCTTGATGCTCAAGTCCGACAAGCTCCCAGGGATGCTGCGGAAAACCAACCACAGCCCATATGTCAGACGGGTGGCTTGGATCCGGGAAATCCAGAGGCTTCTCCGGGAGCAGAAGATGGAGCAAGCCGCTGAAGTGCTCAAACTGCTGAGAAAGGTAAAGGACGGACATTATTTTGGGTCATGAATGCGTTGATCTTGTCAGAATGTACTTTATGCTTACTTTCTTACGTTGTTGTTAAAGGAAGAAACGTGGTTAGTGGGTTTTTTTATGCGCACGTGGGGATAAAGTTTGCATATATTCATGGATTTAAAAACATTTTTTTTTGATATATATATTACATATATAGATTTTTATATTTACTGAGAAACTAGCTACACGTTTTTGTGTTAATCGAAGTCTACAGATTTATATTGATTGCACTGATTGGAGGAAATCCCACTTTTCATGGAGCAAGACAGCAGGTGTCGGTGTTAATCATCTTCCAAAAGTCATTTAATGATCTGCTTTCTGCAACTTCTCATAAGTGTTTCCCAGTAAGGAAGCCTTGCTGACATAAAGGGTTTCACACTGCACTCTGTCACCTTCTTTTAATATTCCTGAGGAAAAAAAGAAGCACTTATAATGAGGTTGATGCCTCATTGGGTTGGATGCTGGTCTGAATCAACCACCTGTTTTGTCTGAAAGGGAATGGCTACTGAAGCCAGCTAGTTCATGTTCTGAATATTCAATCAGCTCCAAACAACTGGGTTTATTATGTGTTAGCTGTATGAACTATACCAAAACCAGTTAAGGGAGACTTAACTGGTTTAACTCAAATTAATTAATACTGCTTTCATTATTTTAATGTGACAAACTTTGTGATCTTAAGTGAATGACTTGCATATTGTTTTGTAACAAACTGTATATTAGCCTATAGACTCTTGGTAACAAGGTATTTTTCAGGGTTAAGGCTACAAAAGAAAATCTAGTAAATACTGTAAGCAAGCCATATCTGTTCTTTTTCTGGTCACTGTCTCCTGTGTGCAGGAGCTTTGAAATATACATAAGAGAGAATGTTAAATATACAAATCCTCATAAGAAGGAAGCAGTTGATGCTCGAATACAGTATTGTTAAATAGCTCTAATCTGTCTCCGCTGCATAGCTTTGTGCAAACACTTCATTGTTGTGAACCACATAGCTCCCAACTATAGGTAAGGTATGTTTATTTCTTGCATTTAAGTCTTATCTGTTACTCTTTCCTCACTTCCTGAAGATTTATCCAAACTAGAGAGAAGAAAAAATAAATAGTTTTTAGAGCTCAGCTTGAGCTTTCCACTGCCTCCTGGTATCTGTGCATTGATCAAAGGAGAACAGTTCAGACAAAAGCAGTTTTGATCAAGAGGGCCCCCTGTCAGGAAAACTCCCTGCCCATCTGTATGGTGCCGTAGAATAAATTATACAGATGTGTGCAGATTAAAGCAGGAGACAATTCTGAGGAGTCGCTACGAACTGAAAACAGATTTGTAGGTATCTCTTATATGCTGCACAGAAAACATTAACTGAGGATATAATAGGTGTGGGGTGAATTTAAACTTTATTGTAAAGCTTCATATTTGTGTGAAGCAGGAGGGATATGACTCATGCATAGCTTCCTCTAAGGCTTCAATGTGTCCTTTTTTTATTAAAGCAGTCCTGCAGTCAGTCATATCTTATAAGAAGAAAAGATTTTAAAGATCAACATGTACATTTGTTGGTCGTGAGCAGGGGCAGATTTCTCCGTAGCTCGGCATTTAAACTGCTCACAAAGCACGAATGCTCTCCCCATCGCTCACTGAGGTGAAGCCTCTATGTTGTTGGGGCTGGAGCCAAGTGTCTGACTAACAATACTTCATCACTGGGGGAAAAAAATGTAAAAACTGGCAGCAGATCTCCTGTTGTTGTTCTCCAACAGCAAAGCAGCTTTTCCTCTCAGAGATGGATGGATTTGGAGATAATCACCTTGAAATGATGGATGCTGGAACACGTTTCTTTCACATAGGAGAAGTCATTACAAAAAGGAACCAATAACACAGGCCCCCACACTGTATCTCCATCACAGATCTGCCTTCTGGGCCATTTAGTTAATTAGCTTGGGATCTTCTAGATATTCATTAGTAAACAAAGAATCAGCAAGTACTCATATCAATTATGCTCCACAACATGCACACTAAGTAACCAATGTGCAGCGATGGAGAAGACACTAATTAAGGTGTTTTCTGTAGTGTATGAAGACCTTTTTGAAGTCTAAGGTTAGCTGTCACAGCACACATATTTTATTTGTTTATATTATTCAACTTTAAACACCTCAATACTTTGTGATCATATTATTTTTCATCCAATAATACATAATTAGGGTAGAAATATGTATGTTTTGTTAGGTCCATGGTTGCATGTCGTCACCCTCTTTTTCTTTCCCCACATTTCCTCTCTGCCTCCTCTGTATGCTAGAATGCCCCAAAAATGTAAATAAATAAAAGTTTGACACAGATGCACAGTTCAACATTTTAGGAAACTCGTTTATTCGCTTTCTTGCCGCAAGTAAGATGAAAAGATTGATACCACTCTCGTGTCTGTATAATATGAAGCTACAGCCAGCAACCGGTTAGCTTAGCTTAGCATAAAGACTGGAAACAGGGGAAAACAGCTAACCTTCGCCTGGCTGTAGCTTCATATTATCATACAGATATGAGAGTGGTAAAAAATCTTCTCATCTCACTCTCAGCAATAAAGCGAATAAGCGTATTTCCCAAAATGCTATTCCTTTAAGCAAGACAATCTTCTGGTATATTCTGATGTGTGAATGTGAGAAAATGTTAAAGTGTTTGGCACTTGGTTCATGTGGCCTGTAGCTACAGCATAAATATGATGTAAATGAATGGTTATATGTCCATTTGTAAGTCAAAGAGTAAACAGATTGTCAATGAGACTAGACTAGCGATGTGAGCAAAATGCCCTTTCAGGTCATTATACTCACAGTCTACATGTTCAAGTGTACAAGAAGAAACTATTCCTTATATGTCCTGTCACATATGACTAAGCTGACATATTGACCTCATCCTACTTGCCAAAGCATTGTTGCTGCTGGCCAAGCATTTGTGTCTTTGAATGTTCAGGAAAACAGCTTTTCAGTAGTTTTTCACATGACGGCCATGCAGTTTTGACTTTATTCCTTGGATTTTAAGATGACTGTATAAAAGGTCACAGAAATGTTTGGTCAGTCCAGTAAAGAACATTTAATCCTTCAGTCCAAGAAAATAAAAGTAAGTAAACAAAACTGTAGTTGGAAGGTGACAGCTGTGGCATGTTTCTTACACTGAAGCCAAAAACTGTGGGACTGGATTTGTCACACTGTGCAATATATTTAATTGGATTCTAATGAACTGCATGTGTGAGATGATGTTTTTCAGAGCTCATCGCTTTATTCAGACTTTTTGTGACTAGGCAGACGTCAGATTAGATATGCAGCTTTCACGAGGACATTTGTGGTGGGATCTGAAGGCACGCAGGCATGTACACAGGCACCCTGTCAGTGACAAATAGCAAAACATTTCATGCTTTTATGATTAGGAATCAGTCAAATTAATCCACAGGATCAGATCTCTGTGTGTATATAAAAAATGTGCTTCGTTTCAGCTGTGAATCCCACACAAAGCTGCACAAAAACAGTCATATCTGATGCTGCAGCTGCTTAACACAACATCATCATCATAAAGTAATATTCAAATTCCTCTGTGCCTCCATTTATGGACACATGTGGTACCCTCAGTCTGCAGTAAATGAGGTTATTAAACGGGGAGCTGGCCTGAAGGATAGTCCAGCGTCAGGGAATCCCACAGAGCGCCTTTGTAATAAATCAACCCAAAAGCTGGAGGAGGAGAAAATGCTGATGGGAGTTTTCCTCTTTGCTTCCACTGTGCCCCTAAGTGTTAGGGCTGTCAGAGCACATTGAGCATGTTTTGCACAGCTTCAACCTCCAGCCTGCTATTTGAAAAGCTTTTCAGTTCATTTAGAGCTGACAGTATTTACTGTTCAGCTCCACAGCTTCTAGTTGTACAGTTTTACATGATATAAAACACTTATTGCTGTAAACAAAAGGATGATGGACCGGTGAAACACGATTGTTCTGTTCATTTCATACAGTAGCAGCAGTTGTGTCACTGATATAACAGTATGTATAAGGAGAGGAAATCCTCTTTTAACAGTTGTTAGAGATTAGGAGAGAAATGTAGCTTTATGCATAAAAAGAAGAGAGACTTTCTTTCCTCTCACTCCCAAACATTTGTCTTCTGATCATATTTGTTTCATCTGCTCAGTTTCATGTCTTCCCTGCTGTTTGTGGGGTTTTTTCTTGTGTGTGTGTGTGTGTGTGTGTGTGTGTGTTGGTATCTTCCTTGAAAAGGCGGTGGATGCCGCACACTGCTGAGACTATTTGATGTGTCTGAAAACGTCTCAAACACTGGCTGCTAATGACACGTCGGCACTTGAAGCATTACCAGAAGATGTGGTTTTAATATATTTACATTGTCACTGCAAAAAGAAACAGCCTGAAGATGATGCAAATATCATTAGCCCCTGGGCGTGTGTCCTGGATCCTGGTTTTATCAAACTGCTCTGCACATAAACACAATCTTTTACTTATGAATTCTGAAGATTGAACTGGAATCAAAAAGCATTTTCCTCAGAAGGTCTCGTGGGCAGAACTACAAACCTGAAACCTGCCAGTGAGATAAGAGGAACCAGAAGGAGTCTTATTCTCTTCACTAGAGAGTATAACTGTAATGTTTGAAAAAAAAGACCACACTACTTTTATCTTAGTTTACTTAAACTTTACTCCCAACACCCCTCACACACACGTAGTATATGCACACACACACACATAAATGCACCAATGACACCATCCCCACCCCTAATCAACTGCACTGGGTGCTAACACATGACTCAGCTTGCAGCATGATAAGAGGGCAAGATGATGAGCGGGATGATGAACAAAGCTATAAACACTGACCATCTACTGTCATTAAACTATCCATGAAATGTCACTTTGTTCACACACTTGAATATTGAATTTAGAGTGACTCAGACATGGCTGTTTTAATCAAATTAAAGTCAGAATTACGTGTTAGTTTTAGTAAGAGTCAACTGAATCACTTTCCTCTCTCTTCTTTTGTCTCAGGATCTGGGACTCCAGGGGACGTCACTCAATGACATTTTGTACAAGAACGCAGCTTTTCTCAACCTGGTGGACCCCATTTCTCATGAGCTGCTGCTCAGTCTCGCCCGGGACCTGCAGTGTCCAAAAAGGGTAAGAATGATCTGGTTTGTTTTAACTGTTACATTCATGAATTATGAAAAAGCAGCTCTTTGTTCAAAACATAACAGACTTCACATTAATTAACAGGACAAGAACTAGAGAGGCAAGCTGCAACATATCCGCATTTATTAGCCATGCCTAAGTGCATGTGTCATATTTGTTGTCACGCTCTTGTGACAACAATGAGCTGTCAGTTTGCTTTGTACAAACACACATACAGAAGCTAGGAAGCATGGAAAATGATATTTAAAGTGTTTAGCTGTCAGCATAATAGATCACTATGCACGTCTTTGTGTCTCTAAAATGTATCCAATATGAGGTGACATATTAACTTTTATTATTCCTGCATACCATTCAAAGATTCAGCATAAGTGACTGGATCATGTTTTACAGGGGATAGGTGAACATTTTAACTTTTATCATGTCTTTGTAGAAAATTATTTTCCAGCTGCAAGGGTCATTGGGGACTAATTAAAGCAATAGTTTGATATTTTTGGAAATATGCTTTCTTGCTGAGCTGGAAGAGAACATTGACACCACTTACATGTCTGTATGATAAATATAAACCTACCACCAGCAGCCAGTTAGCATAGCTTAGCACAAAGACTGGAAACTAGCATAGCCCTGTTCAAGGGTCACTAAATCTGCTTACCAGCACCTGTAAAGCTCACAACACGTTATATCTGGTTTGTTTAATCCATACAAAAACCAAAGTGTAAAAACACAAATTGTTGTTGTGGTTATGTGGTTATTTCATCTAAACCTCGGCAACAAAGCAAATAAGTGTATTTCAGAAAATGTCTTAACTATTCCTTTAACAAATTGCATCCAAGAAATTGGATTTACTCATTTACGTCATCAGTAGCAGCAACAACATGCAACAATGTGATTAACTCATAACAAGACTAAAATAACTGAGTATATATTTTTTGCATTTTCATTTAAAATAATCACTTACATTATAAAACTTTCTGGGAAGTTTCTCCTACAACTCCTTTTATATGTGGAAACCACTTGGAGAACAATCTGGAGGGTTAAATGAGAACTACCCCTCAGTCCTAGCTGCAAAGGGGACACCTGCATGCTGTAGGATGGGTAGAGAGGTTAGGAATGAATGGTAGGGCCAAAGGGAGGCACTGGGTCAGGGTTTGACTCTGCAGTGGCACCATGTGGTCTTTCTTCCCTCCTGCTCCTGTGCCCTTTCAGGACATTGGCAAATGGGCAGCAGCTGTGCTCCAGGACCTGCAGGTGTATGAGATTATCTGGCTTGGCTGTTTCATACTGGAAAGCGTGGGCAGGTGCCCAGTGGTCTCACGCTGAGGTCAACAGGGTCCGTGGCTGCGGTCAATGGCACCTAGGCTTGCGGGACATTGTGGCTTTGGCACTAACAATGAGAGCACTTTGAGGACTCTGACAGGTGGCATGTGGCCAGTGGGATCAAACCGGACAAGCTGAGTCCACTGAGTGCTGTGAAGTCTGTTGTGTTCCAGGTTACAGACACCTCTTGCTGTTTTTAAGGGACTGTAAGGAAATTATTAGTGGGGGAAATGGGGTCAAAAAAAGGGATAGGGTATTGTAATTTTCTTTTGGCTGAAGGAAAGGAAGTCTGACTTTTTTGTGAAAGCAGAGGTGGGTCTGTTACTTTTTCCTCTTCCTAAAAGAGTATTATATATATTTCAGCCTTCCTTTACAAGATATTTACATTAAAAAGACAACTTCCATTTGTGCCATAGGTCATAATGATGCCCCTATGCAGAAGACAACATGTTCTGTCTTTGTGTACATTGGTGGCACACATCGGGAGTTCTATTAAGAAATTAATTTCTAAATTGGGTATGTGATTAAACAAGTTTTACTATGTTGTAACATTGTTAGAGACTGTCCTCCCAACGACAGCATCAGTCGTTTCATCAAGTGCCCCAAACCGACATGTGTTTATGTTCAAGTGACAAAGCCCTCTAGCAGCCGTAGTAATTATTACAGGAGCACAGAAGGAAATCAGGTGACGATATTATAGACATCACACTTAAACATGGGAGACAGTTGTTCGTTTACCATTTCCAACCAACAGTCATCGTCATCCATAACCTTAACCAGCCTTAACAAAGTTGTTATTCTAACCAAAACCATGATCTTTTCCTAAACCTAACCAAGTCGTTTTTGTGTTGTCACATCATAAAACAGATTCATGTTTCATTTTAACGCTTTTGGAAGACAAAGACAAATGACGTCGTCCTCCCAATAGAGGTGTCAGATTAGAAAATGCCTCTTTCTAAAGGGCATGGACAAACGACGTATTTTGTCATTTAATTAGGAGGACATGTTGTTTTGACATTGTGTTGCAGTGCAGGAGGCTTCAAAGAAAGCATTAATAACCCTTGGGAGGGTTATTAAGTGAGCCCAGTCCCCTACAGTCCCTTAAAGTACAGTCCATATACAAAGGGTTAGAACACCACCATAATTCAAAACAAAAGGATTTGAATCTGCTCTCACTCTCAAATAAATTCACAGGTGAAGACTAATGTTAGACAATTGAATGTAAATTATTAATGTTTTAAAGCCGTAAAAGAATGGCTCACCATCAGTTTCGGTAATATCTGTAAACACAGCAGTATAACAGGCCTACATTTTCAGTGGATGAACTGAATGCACAAAATGTTTTCATCAGAGAACAAAGAAGACAAACTCTTCAATTATGCATATAAATTAAGTTTGGATTTATATGGTCAATAAAATAAAGGAATGGTCCTTTAAGTCATAAATCGGGATTTATCCAGAGTGGGGGATAGCTCATCCACTTGTAGCAGGCATATAAATCAGATATATTAAAATTCAAATTACATTTCAAGCTCTGGTATGAGGGTGAAGACACTACAGAAGCAGTTCCGAGTGGCTGTAAAACACTGACCCAGCAGCCATTACAGTTATCTGAAGTCTGCACTTATCTCTTTTGAGAAAATATGGGTTGCCTTAAGATAAAGTCACTGTGGTCTTTTACTTACCGAGTCCAGATTATAATCACCTGTAAGAAACTCTAATCTTATTGCTGTTTGCTTTGGTGAGGAAAACCCAGGAGGGAGGGGGGGAAAGTGAGGAGTTGGCAGCAATGTTCTCCTGACTGGCTGGCGACCCGTGGCAGGATTCTGTGTCAGACGTGACAGGGATGTAGAGAGGCAATGTGCTGGATTTAAGGCCTGGCAGCTGCTTCTATGGCCAGTATTTTCCACCACACTTTATTTTATTTAGATTATATATTCAAGGACATATTGAGTGCTAAAAGATACATCATTTGTTAATGTTTTAAATCTTACGGTCATCAGTTTCAGACAGTTCATTTAATGTATGTTTTGTTTTGATGCACTCAGGTTCACAGACCTGTCATTAATATTTAAATACGCTCATAGAGTTACAGTACGGCACATTTAGCAACTATGTTGATTCTTCCAGAAACCAGATTCACATTTTCTAAGAATACTTTCACATTGTAAGTCAGTATGTGCTGCTATAACAACAATGTTTTGAAGTATGAGGCATGTTTGTTTGTCGCCCAAGAAAAGAAGTGGCAGCAGGAATGGTTAATCGCCTTAAGGTAAATTGTCCCTGTCTTTTTTTTTCTCTCTCGCCAGCATTGCGTCTTTCTTGTTGTCGTGTTGTACCATTAATTAGATTTACCCTGCTCAGCACAACCCTTTCCATTTAAAGTCTTTGACGGAGGAGGGAGAGAGAAAAGAAAAGGCATGGAGGAGGGAGAGGAAGAGAGACATGGAGCAAGGGGGAGGCAAAAGGGATGCTTCGATGTAGAAAATGTTCGAAGCAGTTTGAAGAAAGAAAGACTTTGAGACTGTGTGAAAATCGGTGCATCTGTGGTTTGCAGGAACGTAGAAAGGGAGATCAGGCTTACAGCATTTATGAATGACTTTTACCTTATACTGTAGATATCAAACCTGAAACAGCTCCTTTCTACTTTGTCATATTGAAAATATCCGGTTTATTGGTTTGTTTTGTCCCCAGTGATTCCTCAAACATGTGATAGCTTATAGCTTAAGTTTATTTATTCATGAACAGCTATTGGTTGTCTGTTGATTTGTCATATGATCTAGATTTATGTTAGTTGTCCATCATTCGTCCTTTGTGTGTGTCACAGGAGACTGACTCGTTCAAGTCCACCAACAAGATCTGCCGGCAACTCATTTACCACCTGACCCCTCACTCAAAGTGGACGAGACAGAGCGTGCCCAGGAGGAAGTCTCAGGCCTGGTGAGTGTGTCTTCTCTGCTGCTGCCTGACACTGTGCCATCACTCGCAGTCCCTACCACAGCAAACACAACAAACACGTCTTCACCATGAGCATCAGTGCAACTCATAAAACCCTGTAGAGCCTCTCTGATGTACTAGTCTGACTTAGAGGAAGTTTGTGAGAAGTCCTCTGCCAGTTTCTGGGGAGATTTTCCTCCAGTATTTCAAGGTTGCATCTGTGATAGTGTGCTAATTAGTGCTGAAGGTTAAAATGATTACTTCCTGGGAATATTTCACTTTTTTGGCAGGATTCATTGCCACAAATGACAGGTGATTTTATAAACTGTGCATACTAAATCTGATCATTTCTGATGTTATTCTTTCATAACTGCTGGATTATGTGGTGATATTTTTTAGTAGAACAACAATTCTTCTTTAATGTACAGTATCTTTGAGATGGAAAATGTGTTTGTTTGTTCCTGTTTTACAGCATATCATCAGTTTTATGTCCAAGTAGTTTTACCTTTTTAGTACTAAACTGAGGTTATTAGTGCTGCAGTGGCAGAGAGAGAATATCCATCGCATCCAGAAATTTCAATGTTTTATTTCAGTTGTAACTAGAGGATTGTTCATGCACAGCAGTAACGTTAGGACGATTGCACTCAATGTTCCACCTGTTGAATATCATACCCTACGGCTCTGATTTGGGTTGGAGGTCTGCATATCTAATTACTAATTACTTGTTGATAGTATGCATAGTTTGCATTTACAGTTTTTGCACTCAGCTTTGTTGATTTGATCTAAAACATATTTTTCCACACAACTCAACTGTAAACTTCCATTTTATGTAGCTTGAAAAATAATTGGATGAAACTACTGCAGATGAAAAGTTGATCCAGTTATATTACTGAAATAACAATTTAAGGTCGGACTATATCTATGACAGTTGCATGGAGGCATTAATGAGGTTTGGAGAGGACATCTTTGCTTTAGTAAATACTATATTCTTAGTATAGCCGCACACACAGGACAGACGCATGCTAATATTACCAGGATTGGGCAGGTATTTTTCCTGGGAAACAAAAGTAGATTTTAGTTTTTCCTAGAAACACAGTATTGGTCTGAACCAAAATCAGCCACACCTTCATTTGTTAATTAAAGGTGAAATAAATCCGGCCTGGCCCCCGAGGAAAATCAAGGTTTTTTCTCCATACTCTAGAACCAAATTGTAATCAGGTTTTAATTGAGGGGCATCAAATCATCAATCTGTTTTGTCTTGCTAGGGTGATCTGTCCATTTTTACACTTGTCCCTCAGCTGTAAAAACTTTTTCCCACCCGCAGTTTCCACACCAGCTTAAACACCAGACAAGTATGGTGAGTTTATTGAGATTTTAACAATCTACGTTATCATTATTAATGTGTACTACCAAACTGTGTCCAATAATGATCTGGAGACTACTGAAACAAGAAACTGATAAGAAACTATGAAAAGGTGCATGACTGAACAGTCTGAGTCAGATGTGAACTTGGACAAACTGCCACCACACAGGCCATCAGAGGTCAGATACTGATTATTATCCATGCTTGAGTGAAATAAAGAAAAAGCAACGGAAAGACACTGATTGCAGCAACTGTAGAAACGCCGTGTAAACAAATAAAAATGCTCACCAACTCAAATTACATTTGTGGAGACGTTATGAAAAAGAAACCATCTCTAATGATGATCATGAGGCTCCCTCTCCCTGAGCAATTAACCCAGATTGAAAGATTTTTTGACAGCTTGAGTTAACTTCCTGCCCCAGTCTCTTGGTTGCAATATTTTCGAAATAACACTCAACAGAACAACAAGGCAGACTCTCCCAGTGTGCTCATTAGCAAGCTCTGTCTCCCCCACAGCCTTGACTGCAAACCATCCAGACAGCAACACTTACTGTGGGATTGTGAATATGACGCTCACTAAAATGAGCAGAAATGAATCTTTGGATCAAATGAAGCTTACATTACTGATCTTTTTATTATAGCTCAATCTTCTCTTTCTCTATTTCCCTCTCCTTCTCAGTCCGTCTCCTCCTCCTCCCTCATCTTTCTGCTTTCCTTTTTCTTTTTTCCCCCCCAGTCCCTCGATTTCTCCTATTTTAAAATCTCTTCCTTGCATTGATTTTCTTCCTCTCCCTCTTTTCCTGTGGGTTTTTTCTCTCCTCCTTGCGAGAGTCCATTTTGTTCAACAGTTGCCACACAGAGCGGTTCTGCAGTTTGAGCTGAGACTCTGGGGAAACGCTCTGTGAGATGGAGAGAAGAAAAGGGCGAGGCGGAATCACTTCAAGGTTGCCGAAGTCGTGTATTTCCCCTCTTTCTTCCTGCCTTGCTTCGAATCGATTGCAAATTTGATCTCTTCATATGTAGGAATGAAAAAGCATTAGCTATCATATAACCTATATTGCATTCTTACATTCTTATTTTCTTCAAGTGATATTGAAAAGTCTGTTTGATCAATGTAGAAATGTGCTGCCGCCTGCTCTCCCACCATGGCTCAAATTGAATTGTTTGAAAATGAAATATACGCTTCCAGAAATAACACATAAATAAAGCTGTATTACTCCAGCCTGCTTTGCTTTTATAACACTGTAACTGTAAAGCAAGTGTATCACACTTAGTATCAAGGCAATTTCATTTGTTCCTCTGCAGCTGCATGTGCCAGGTTTCTGAGAAGTACACTATTGCTGAGTCCCCAGAGCAGTTTTTAATGTTATTGTAATTGGTATTGAATTTCAGATTAATCAAGCTCATATTTTTTATTACACTAAAATTGCCCTTCCAGCACATTTTGAAGAGATTGGAGTCCGATTGCAGATGCTATTTCAGTGCTTGTTTTTACTGCGAGGCAGTAATTGATGCGAGGCTCTTACAGCAGCTATTACAGACATCTTCAGTGCATTTAAAGAAATGACTGTGGTTCGAGAAGACGACTGAATTCTTGTATTCAGTGTTAAGCTTTGTAGAGTGAAGACACTCTAAGTATCTAAGGAAATTTATGTGCATCTGGCACGTTTAGCTTTATTTGAGTCAGCACAGAATAGACTGTTGAGCAGAATAACTCACAGGATTTAGTTAAGTGCTAATATGCAGGTCGTGTCGACTGGTGATAAGAGTGAAAGGAGTCGTGCCTATGACAGCTGTTTGGGCAGGTGTAATGGGCTGTGGGTGAGCTGTCTGAGTCCTGATATTTGACCCAGACCTCTCACTGTTCAGACTAAAGTGCCTTTCCGCCCACAGCTCACACTGCGAAGGCTGTCCGAAAGTCATTTCATTGCTTTTATTTATCATCATATAAATCTTGATAGTTATTGAACACGGGGCTGTTGAAGTAGTAATAAACAGTACGTTACCAGCTCGTTTCTTTGGCGTGACGTCTGCATGTTCATCTGCCAGAAAATACAAGTAGTCTGCATACATGTGAATCAGTGTTTAGTACAGTGAAATAACAAACACTTAAAACAAGATAACACTCAGAGGCCAAAACAGTCACTGCGCTGCTGATCTCACTGTCAGTAACAACATCTGGTAACATTTAACACCATGAATATGTGTAGACACACATCACATTTAATGTTGCACAGCTCAAACATGGTGAAATGCAACAGCAGTGTTCTCACAGAAGATGAAACACTTGACCTCATGTCCTGAAAATGTAACATAACAATATTGTTATGTTTTGTCTTTATCATCGTCGTTATGCAAACAATGATAAACAAAACTGTTATGAAACCAGGATTATGAGAGCGATTGAGTGTAAGAGGGATCTGTAATCTGTCATTATGAAGTTCAAAAGTGCCAAGGACGGGTCTTCAACAGTAGCTGTTCTCTTCTTCTTCTTCTTCTTCTTCTTCTTAAATTTTGCCTGATTCTGCTGAACTCCAACTTGATTTCTAATCAGACATCTACTCAAACCCAGTCTCAACATGGCAAAGATGCTCTCTCCTTCTACCTCTCCTTTCCATCAGCAGTGGCAGCGTCACAAAGACCCCTCCCTAGACTGCTAAAGGCATCAGTGCTCTTCAAACATGCAGCATGTGAAACACCCACCACCTGGCTGCTAGCAAGAAAGCCATCACACGGAAATGGCTGCAGCCGAACCCTACGACAGAGGACGACTGGACTGCAATTGTCAACGAAATAAACTGTATGGAGAAATTACTCCAAAAGTGTGTGCCATTATTCCCATTTGTACAATTCATCTTGTCTCGCCCCTCTCTATTACAGCAGGCTTTTTTGTGCCCATTCGAAACACTTTTACAAACTAGTTTGATTGAATCCTGATGTAACACCAGACTATGTTGCCCAAAGTCTGTGTTGCAGCTGCAGTCCAAACTTGCAGGCTTGCATTCAATAACATGTACCAGATGCCACCTAATAGTCTGGCCTGCCCTGGCAACTAGCTTTTTCCACTCCATGCGCAGCAGCAATGTACTGTAGCACTGTAGAACCATGCCACATCCAATGTGGTTGTGGTCACAAGTACAACAAACCACAGCTGCGATGTTGTGGGCAGAGGTCAACAGACTTGTGGTGTGATCCGAAAGCAAATTTTCGCCTTGCGTTAGTTGTGTGAATTTGGCAGTGGGACCGTTTTTTCCTCCTTCCAAAATTTACTGATACTCTTTAAATCATCTCCTGTCTCAGCTGTCGAAACCCACTCCTCACCAAGCCCCCAGGAAGTGCCCCAGTCTTTGAAGCTAATTTGACATAGTGGCCAAACCGTGTAATTACAATGTCTGGGTCCGTCACGTGATGCACACTGGTCCCAAGAGATTTTTTCCCCATAGACTTACATTGTGAAAGAGACGTCTGTAGATCAGTGGATTATTTTATTTTTTTAGGTACTAGTCAGTACGAACACTTAAATATCCCTTATTTAAATCATTATGTCCTAAAAGTTGTAAAATGCATAAATAGCCAAATCCAGAGTCAAAGATTCACTGCCATTCATGTGAGTGAGCCTGAGACCGAGCGGTTGGGAGGCGGGGCTAAAGGAAGCACTAGTGCGCTTGCTCTATGGGCCATACAACACAGTAGCTATACGGAAGATCCGGGTAATTTTGTGCCTGGGAAGTCGACCTTTTTTGGCTTCATGCGCCACTGAGCAACTTTCATAGGATTGAACGGGGCCCCACCTCCGACGCTGTATCCAGTTCTCTTTAGGCATCCACGCTCCTCGCTCGGCTCTCGAGATGCTCTCTTCAGCCCCTGTGGCCCGTCCAGAACTTTGCAGTGTGACTTGTCCTCAGTCCTACATCAAATCAACCTCCGCTACCTCCAGTGGTTTCCTGTGGCTGCTCATATTTTCCAATTCCATGATGCTGACAAGCAGTATGAGGCTGCTGAAGTAGCCACAACTCAACACCTACAGGCCATTGCCTTCCCTGCACAGCAGCCTGTGACCTGCATCATGACGCATACAAATTCGACTCTTTCTCCTTTATCACCAGTGTTGGAATGTCCTTCCCACTTCAACAAGATAATCACCTTTTTTCCTGTCTTTGCACATAAACTATAATACTAATTTCCTCAAGTGGCACCTCAAGTCACCCTCTCACATCTGAATCATACCCTGGGAAGCATTAGCCAGTGAAAAGCCGTCTAGGCATCTTGGCTATAACTATATTTGGTTGAGCAGTGAAAGTTTTTTAGACGTCTGTGTAATAGTTGGGATGCTTATGAGCACTTTTTCAACTGCATTTCAATGACTATATTTCTAGCCCAGATTCCTCGACGGCTTTTCACCGGCTAATCACCAGAGAAGTGCTCACTGGGATTCTCTCTCCAGTTTCTTCCTGCTCTGCTCAGACTAATTTGCTCTAATCTTTAAAGAAATCCCCTCTTCCGCTCTTCCTCGCTGTTATTTTGAGCCCTTCTCTCTTACATGATCCTTCCAGGGCCACAGCAATATTGTTAAGGCACTACACCTTCTATTTTTCCTGTCCTCAGTCCTCTGACAACTATTGAATGGATTACCATGAAATTTGGTACAGACATTTATATTCACCTTAGGATTCATTGTAATAACTTTGGTGATTCCTTAACTTTAATGTGTCTAATATTTTGGTTAAAACTAATGACATTCCCATCAGCCTCAGCTGTACTTTGTGTTTAGTACTAATTAGCGATTGTTAGCATGCTAACATGCTGAACTAAGATGTTGAACATGGTAAACATTAGAACTGCTAAACAACATGTTAGCACTGGAACTGTGATCATGTTAGCATGCTGACATTAGCATTTAGCTCAAAGAACCACTGGGCCTAAGTACAACCGCTAGCGTAGCTGTAGATTCTTTATCTTGTTCAATGTTTATTTAACCAGGAAGTCTCTTGAGATACATTATCTCCTTTAAAAGAGACACCAGGTCAAAATGGCAACTTGAAAAAAAATATGAAAACATGACAGAGCATGACAAAACACACATATTTAATTTACAACATTTACATGCAGCACAGTAAAATATAACCTCAGAGGCATGAAAGCAACTTTTTAAAACAGTTACATTCTGCCTGTTGTTGGACACATATGGGTTGTTTTAACCTAGTGGTTGTGTTATTTTTTTATATTTATTTATATTATATATTTTGGGTGGTTTTCTACCCATGGGTACTGGGTAAAGTTAACCCATTCATGTATTTACTACAGTTCAGTATGTTCTTACCTTGCGGTGGTGCCCCTTTAATAATAATAGGTCATCACCTATAATCTGATTACACCTGCTCTCTGTCACACAGCTGCTGTGCTGTGTCTGGAAAAATGAACTTTATAATTCTTCCTTAATGCATTTACTGTACACTGAGCCATGTGTCATCTGCCTTTAACAAGTGTATGACCTATTTCTGGGACCAAGTCACCCCCCTGAGGTGTGCACTGGAAGGCCAAACAGGCTCTGACTCAGCAGGCCTGACCTCTGACTAAACTACAAGGTCGGTTCCTAAAGCGAGAGCAAAAATCTGACAATAAGTGGAAAAATATGAATTTGTGTTTTTGGCTACACAATCAAAGGTTTTGCTTTCTCTGGTCATATTTCTATTCAGTGATGGAGTATCCCACTTGACTGCGCTCAGTTTGCTCAACCTGCTTTCTATTTGAACTCCACTTTTAACAGAGACTTAAAGATCCAGCCACCATCCTCGTCCATGAATAATTGAGGCCTTCCCACGGTACAGACTGAGATCCTGGAGGACGAGGGGGAGGAGGAAGAGAGGCTCGGTATCCATCACTCCAATCTTCAGGGCACGGGGCTATAATGAAATAATTAGAGTGATTAAATGTGTTGATCGGTAAACACGAGGGTGGAGGTGTTTTTAATTTCACAGAAATTAAAAAAACTTGACGCGAGCTGCTTTAAATAACAGAATTAGAAGACTTCATTGGTTTTTATCCGGGGATTGAACCTCTCTTAACCTCTCATTGATTGAATTTTAACTGTAAATCTGAGATAAGGCTGCTGCTGCTTGAGAATAACAGAAACAAGGATTGTCGTGCTTCTGATGATCTGTGGGGTCTCGTTCCTTTAAGGCTGATACAGATCAAGCCCCTCGGTCTGTGTTTGGAGCTCTGCATTTTAATGCTGATTTCATAACTGTGCCTTGACATAGTATAGCAGACCCAGGCATACTCCTCCATGATGTACAGTTATGTATGCAAACTGTTTTCTGTGTCATACTATTATTTTCTCCAAAGCATCCAGTTTGTCACATCAAATCAAGTCATGGGTGAATTTATAACTCACCCGTGGAGTACATTTAGCAGTTACATTAGCATTATGGTACATTCTGTACCAAGAGGTTTTTTATAATCATTGGCACAACAGCACAAATATGCTTTTATCATGGGTCGTAAGTCACATATTATAAGAAGTAATCCATGTTGCACCATGTTGGGCTTTTTGTGTTATTTTTGATGTAAACTGAGAGTAGCAGAGTGGTAACATAAGTGAGATTTTACAAACGAACATTTTCTTTATTTTCTTCTTTCTTTTGCAGTGTACAGTATATCATGTGTTCCCTCTTTCTTTGCCCTCCTTCTCACTTTTTTTGTATGTTGTGTTTTGCATCGAGATAAAATGTTACTCCTGCTTGTGCTGCTTGACATGTTTACCACATTCATGTCCAAAGAGCCCATGAGAGTTGTATGATGGAGTGGCTCATAGTGGGTAAGATTTACTGCACTCAACAGCTCCCTGAGTCCTTCTCTGTCCTTTTCTGTGCTAATTAAAATGTCACCTTTACACCTTCAAGGATTTGACTTAGCTGTTTGTAAGTTGGAGCATTTGGGGGCTTTTGCCCATGTTATGTGTGTCTTCTTAAGACGGATTCCCATTATTTACTTTTTTCCTTTTTCTTTTTTTATGCGATGTTCCTATCACTGCTGCCGGTTCACTTTGTTAATATCAGCGTTATTACTTTCCCCCAAACTTGGAATTTAACGTTTCCAAGAACCAAGTGACTGATCTGAGATGTCAAAATGCTGCACAGCCCGGAGCTGCTCCATTGATGACGTACAATAGAGGAAGCCTTAATCAGCCCATCCTCTAAATGTTTCGCTGAAATTTAATCCAAATCCAAATGAGCTCTGGGGCTATTTTTTCCTTCCCAGAAAATGTGCCATTATCCTCATGAAACTGGAGGACACTAGATGGTGTATGCAATCACCACTTTCATGTTTCCCAGAACATTTTCTGGCAAACCGTAGTATCAGTTTGACAGCCGCATAGTTGAGGCAAATTTGGGTAAATTTTTTTGCTCAGAGTGACTGTAAAGGATTCTCATTAACATGAGCCAAACTGGCCCAAGGCACAAGAATCAGTCACATATTTGATGCTAAAAGTGAGTTGAGTTAAACAAACTGGTTCAGGAAATGTTCAGCACTGAAGCCTGCAGTCACAGGCCCGAAGGCACATTCAGATAAAAGACAAAAAAGAACAGAAATAAAGGAGCAGTCTTTTACCAGCTGCTCACTTTTCAAAGGGTGAGTTTGTACATTAGATCCTCGTAGGCTCTCCCACGGCTGAGCCAGACTACCACGCATGTATTATACAGATGCCTGGAGGCAAAACAGCTTAGATCGATCAGAGGAATAAACAGGTCAAGACCAAAGCGTTGATGAAGTAGACATTGATCTGACCAATCCCACGGGTTTGTGGAAGGGCATCCACATCCAATGTTTCTCAAGTGCTTTTATTTCATTCCCCTAAAATGAGTCTAGTGTCTCTCTGCATGCTCAGCAGGAAGTAAATTTCAATTTGCGTTACAGAGCTTGTCCTGCAGCTGAGATACTTTTGGTTAAATCTCTGATATGGCCAGATCTTTGAAGTTTTTAACATATGGGCAACAGATTTTGCAACCAGATGGGCAAGAAAAATGCTTTGAACATATTTGTACAAAATGTTACATTTTCTCACCCATTACTGTCAAGCTGCCTGTGAGACAATCACTGGTCAAACTTTCTATTAAGGCTTAATTTTAAAAGAATTTTTACAAGTTGTAAATATTTTATGAATGGTTAATAAATAATAGAGCAACATTTACAAGATCAGGAATAGCATACGCCATGAATAAAAGTGTCTTTTGGGTTGCCAGGTTATTGTATATCCTCCTCTCCTCTAGCATTAACTTTGTTAACTTTAAACACTGAAGTGGTTCCACATTTTGGGAAATGCACTTTCTTTTCAAGAGGTAGATGAAAAGATTGACACGCAAGCAATATGTGCTTGCTGGTCTATTTCTAGTGACTTTCTGGAGTCTCTGCTGGTTGTCTGATTGTTATATTAAATTCCACAGTAAATGAACATAAGGGAAAAAATATAACCTCTAACACTCCCCCTGTCTCTTGATGTATTACTGATTAATGAGAGTAAATGAAGGGGAACGTGTATTCAGTGTCGGTGGGCAGATTACAAGTTTCTCCTGCCATTTGCTTTTAACTCTCACCCTGGTGGAAGAATATTGAAGGGTTGTACGATTCTCCTTGTAAAAATGTCACTGTATTTTAATCTAGAAGAATGTACATGTTGGCTCGACCCTTTCAGCCCTTTTCAAAACGTTCACCTCTCCAGCCCTCAATCTCTTTCAGGTTAAGTGTAGAAGGAGTGTTAGGTTGCGTTCGAGTGGAAATTGATTAGCAGAATGGTGAAGTAGGGAAGCTGCAGACTTGACGCTGATGATGAGCACTTAACTTTTGTAACATCAGAAGAGACAACTAGACCGAGTGGAGACTAACCTGACACTGAGTGGCACCAGATGTGGGTTAGAAAATGAGTGAATACAGAAATCAGTGGACCTGCCATGACCTTTAATGGAGAAGCTTCTTGTCTGGGGATGTATAGCACAAAAGGATTAAGATGGAACAATACAATGCTAGGCTTAAGGGAGGGTGCCAGGTTATCAAATTTATTGTTAAATTCTGATGAGTTTCATGACCCAAACAGGATTATTTCTGATATTTCTTCATTGAATTGGAGGATTTCAGTCAGACAGTTCTTTAAGGACATCAAACTGCTGTTAGTTCCTGATTTTACAGATACATAGAGTTGCATGTCATCAGCATAACAATGAAAATAAATGTTATGATTACATATTATTCTGCCAAGTGGAAGCAGGTAGATACGAAATAGAAGGGGACCTAGGACAGAGCCTTGAGGTACTCCACAGTTCAGAGGGACAGTAGATGAGGTGAAATTACTAACTGTAAACTGGCTGTTTGAGAGGTAGGAGATGAACAACACGAGAGCAGTGTCTGCAAGTCCTGCAGTATCTCACAAATGACAAATTAAGGTATTATGATCTACTGTATCAAATGCCGAGCTTAAGTCAAAGTAAAATCAGTAGCAAGATCTTTGACAGAAGTGGAAGTTTGGGAATAGGTCTATACAATATTCTCATTACAATATACTACTGTATATTCTATGTGGTAAATACTGGAGGAAAATAACGGTGCAAACAGCCATAGTTCACATATTATCAAAAATTTGAGGTTTACATTGTATATTTTAAAATGATTTTTACTCTTGCTGTGGAATGAGACCGCTGCAGCAGATGCGTTTTGTGTGCAGTTGTTATAGTCATTGCTGGGCAGCTGATGCTGTCAGAGTAAATCTCTGTATCAACACTGGCAGCCTACGAGATAGATCAAGCCACTGTAGGTTTGTTACCCAGTATGAACTCCACAGCAGTTTAAATACAGATTGAATCACTGATTCTTCAGCAGCGTATCTCAAAAAACAGTTTCTAAAACAATTCATTAAAAGACACATTCTATTGTTTTGTCCTGACCTTGTATGTAAGCTCGGTCTCTTTGCCTGCACTCTATTTCAACGTCACAAACCCCAGATGTTTTATTTCCTACCTCTGGGGTTTACATAACTATAGAGTTAACAACATCCCTGAGGAAAGACAGGCTATGAAAAGCAATTAGACGGTCTGCCTGAACCCACATTTAAGCAGCCAATAGTTTGACACATGAGAGTCAGCTCTTATTAGATTCCTGCACTGTTGTATCTGTTGCTCCTTAGGATGTCAATAAATGGATTTCCCTCAGATGTTTGCTTTTAAATGAGTCCTGATACAGGGGACGCTCTTGTTTCGCATCATGTTTATGCGGGGAGTCTGTCCTTTGAAGTTGTTTGTGTCTGAGCTGGTCCAAGAGGATCTGCACCACTGCCTACGAACATGGCAGTCACATCAGAGGGAGCGAGATGAGACATTTTGTTGTTTATGTTGTTATAATTTCATGGTGATGGACTATAGAGTACATTGTGGCTTTAGAAATGCTAGCTGTGCCCCTGGGCCTGCGGCCAACCGAGCAGCCAGTGGGTGGAACTGTGCCCACGGAGCCAGGAGGCAGTGGATTTGGAAGGAAATGTGACGGCGTCTTTACACATTAAAGGCACATTGGAGCCCACCCTCTCCCTGCACAACCCACTCAGCTTTAGTACCTACCTTGCCTGACTTTGTCTCATGGAATAGCTCTTCCTACCCAAACACACAGCTGAGAGGGGAGCGCTCCAGGAGAAGTAGGAAACCCCTCCTATAAATTAGTTCAAGAGAACAAAAGTCAATGCTCATGGTCAGTTTCATTACAGTAAAGTGCAGAAGCTGCACAGTGGTACAGTCAACCTTCTGAAGTCACAGGAGTGGTCGAGTGTGCCAAGAAGCTACAGATGCAGTCCGACTTTCCTTGTGAGCATGTTAGTATGCTGATGTTAACATTTACCATAAAGCACTGCTGTGCCTTAGTAAAGCGTCACAGGGCTGCTACCATGGCTGTAGACGCTTAGTCTTGATGGATTGTTACCCACCTGAATACTTTCAAGGGGCGTGAAGATGTTAAATTATCCAGTAATTCACAGGCAAAAAACAAACACTAGAAAAAGTCAATAATTTTGTGCAGTTGAAATAAGTCTTTTCTGCTCTCCTATCTATTAATCTCAAAACCGCTCAGATGCAACATCTTAAAGGGGCCCTAATCTCCAGGTTGGGAACCATTGGAATAAACGATTAACAGATAATAAACAGATTAACTGATAATGAAATAGTTGAGGGGAGCACATACAGGCAGCAATGAAAAATGATCTTGACATTTTAATCAGTAAAGAATTAGTCGAGACGAATATAGTAGAAGAAGAAAAAAATTAAAGAGTGGATACAGGTGCTTCAGTTCGTCAGATCAAATTCGGAACAAGAAAGACTGTGAGATTACACGAGAAAAAGAGAAATGAAAAGAGGCCAAGAAATAGAAAGAGCAAGAAAGTGAGAGGTAGTGAGCAAGAGTGAGGAAATGAAGGAGGGAGAGATGAATTATAGCCTGCTCCTGGAATCAATAATCTTGCGAATCATAGCCCCGGTGTGCTACAGATCTTTTTCTATCCCTTAACCGAACAGAAAGTGTGACAGATGTAAAGAGTGCAGCATGCTGATTTATAAGGCTCCCAGACAGACCAGAGAGCAGAGATGCGGGGATAATCCTCGCTGTGCCTGAGGAAGCAGAGGGACGAGCAAAGGCAAACAGGACTAAGACAAAGAGAGGATAAACCTTAGGCCAGTTAAACAGAACATTTTTCTCCTGCTTGTCGGATTTTTTAAACAAAGTCTCCCACGCTTCCACCTCATTATAATTTGTTTGGCATATGCCTTCCCTCTGACTTCTTCCAAGTCTAAATGCCAGTAAAAACAAAAGGAGTCCAGTGGGCTCCAGTGCTGCCATGATATGCATGCAGCTTCCTTATTGCTTTCCTATGCATATTTAACCACATTCTGGTATAGAGAGAACATTTTGTTTCAGATTGCCCATACTATCTGAGGCAGTGAGGGATACAATGATGCAACCTGACAGGTGTGCTAGTTATAGTAGTATTTTTCCTTAAGATGGATTCACCTCGCACCTGTAGTCAGAAGTCAGTTGGACTGAAATAGATTATCACTTGCCTTTATCACTCTTGTTTCTCATCCATTTTTGTCCCTTTGTAGTGTGTTCATCCATCCATCATCTACGCTTTTATCCTCCTGTCTGTCATTTATCAAATTCTGACAAAATTTTGGGAAATACATTTGTTTGCTTCCTTGCTGAGAGTTGGATGAGAAGGTAGATACAAACTACAACCCCAACTCAAAACAAGGTGACATGTCTGTTACTAAGTGGCCCTGACATTTTTGTCAGGGCCATTTTTGTTTTTGACTTGTTCACTCTATTCTCCAATCATTAATTTATTTATTTTTTGTCTTTGATGGCTGTTTTGTACTTAGGGAGCTGGCTCAGAGATGGCTTTACAGGGAAGAAATGACACCCAAAACTGAAAACAGCTGGTGCTTTTCAGTGGATGACATTCAGCCCAGGAGACTAAATTTGTTGCTTGAGGGACTCAGACCGAGACACATTTAAATGCAAATTCTCTTCTATACATTATTGATTGCTACACTCCCTACATTCAACTGGTGGATGCTGTTTCTTTTTTGCGTACTTTGCAGTTCCCCTGTACTTGTGGGACAGTGTGGCACCCCATTACCAAGCCTTTAAATCAATAACCTCAGTATCATTAAGTAAAGATCGTTTGTCTTTACACACTTTTGTAAAACTAACTGCCAGTGCTGAAGAATTAGCACGCCTTTAATACTGTCTAGAACAAATGGCCATTTTGTGATCCAACTTGTAAACAAAGCGATAGAACTGATAGATGTTTTGTCTCCTCTTTCAAACAGTCTGAAGACCACCCTGAAGAAGAAACTGTCCGGTGATGTGGTCAACCTGTCAGGCATCCCGCTGTCCGGCCGAGACGTCCACCGCGTGACCTTCTACCTCCAGAGCAGCAGTGACGCGGTCTCGGCTGTGGACCTGAGCTTCACCGAGCTGCAGGACGAGAGCTTACGGCTGCTGCTGCCCTACCTCGGCTGCCTGCCGAAATTGACCATACTAGCAGTCAACGGCAACCGTCTGACAATGGCCATCCTGAAAGACCTGACAGACGCAGTGAAAGATCCTAAGAAGTTCCCAAGCCTGGCCTGGGTTGACCTGGGCAACAATATTGATATCTTCACCGTGCCACAGCCACTGCTTGTGGCCCTGCGGCGCCGCTTCGGTTTACGCAGTAGCCTCCCCACCATTTATGAGTACAGAGAGGCACAGGCGTTCGGTGGCTACAACCCAAACATGGAGACCTCTGTGGAGGAGCCCAGTCTGTACGAGGAGGGAGATGGAGAAGATGATGATAGAGAGGAGGAGGAGGACAGGCTGGAGCTTCAAGCCTGGGGCTTTGGAGAAGAAAACATGTCAAAAAATGTGCCGCTGCACTTCTGTGGGAGGTGATCGCCCAGAGCTGATTCCTTTTAGACTCGCTGCCACTTATATCCCTCAGTACCGCCTCACCCTAAGTTTTAGCCTCCCGTGTTAGCAGGTGTCATTGTGGCAGATGCTTACAGTGACCCACATGTTTCTGAAAATAACTTTAAAATAAGTAGCTGTGTTGTGTGTCCCTCTGGATGCTCTGACTACTGAAACTCAGCAATGTGATGCAGGCAGCTCTGTGGTTGTACAGACACTAAGAATTTATTGATGGACTGACTTTACCTTCATTTATCCATGAGAAGTTGAACTGAACATGTTTTCTGTTTTCCAGTGCTTTATGTTACTAAAGTTTTATGCTCTCACACATTGAATCTTCCCATTATTCGCCACTGTCCACCGGAGCAGCTTGGGGTTAAGTGCCTTGCACAAGGGCACCTCAACAGTAGCGGCTGAGGCAGGGGGGAGAGTTACTAATTCACATTTCCCAAGCACATTTAGCCAGCCTGAATAAGTCAAAGTAACTAATACATCAGTTTAACTTCAACTGACATTTTTGCTATGATATATTATGTTTTTAGTCAGAACTCAACTGCAGTGAGATTACGTTCACATAATCTAAATAAATGGTGAGTTAAGGCAAGTAAATGAAGCATACTGAATCCATTTTAATTTAAATTTCCTGCACCAATGCGTCAGTTAGTGTTGATATAATGATGCTTCAGCTGTATGAAGAAAAGCCTCAGCCTGATACACACATGCAGACATGCAGACGACACACAGTGTTTGAGCTGCCGATGAACTGATTACTGCCTCTATCAGGCCTCGTTAGGCCCCTTCTGTCACAGATGGTGAGCAGAGGATCTATTTTTTCTCAACAAATAGGACTTTCCCCAGATAATTTCATCCATTGGTGGTTTGTGAATGACCATAAGCAACGAGAAGGATGCCCACTCTGTTTTTAAAGATGTAGAATTGGCAATGGAACAATTACAAACAGCTCTGCTTTTTTCTTCTCTTCGGTGGTGCTACAGCGTGCACATAAACCTTTGTTGTGGCATGAATAAACTGCAACTGTTTTTTTTTACATGTGTAGTTCTTATCCTTTTGTATTGTTTTAAAAAAAAAAATGGGCATGACTGTTTACTGTAGCGCAACATCTCATCCAACAGACAGCTAGCATGTTTACATGTACATTAATATTCCAGTTAATTTGAGGTCATTTTGGGGGGATTCGATAAAAATGCCACATGAGAACACAACTGTACAAGAGCCCACACTTTATCCTGCCTACAGATGTTAATGTGGTCTGTTCTCTTTCCATGCTATTATTCAGGAAAATCTGTTTATTTGTGTCTACAGGGATATTAATGAACAGGATGCTTGGTTTGTGTATGTGTGTGTGTGTATGTGTGTGTCTATGAGAGCATAATTAGAGTGTGCATGAGTGTGTTGTGGACATGCAGAGTAAATTACTACCTTTGATCATAGAAATGAAATGTTTACTCATTTGCACTGTAAGGACGACTCCGTCCCTGAATGCACAAGCTTTGTTTTCATGAGTTGTTGTTTACATAAAAACATCTCACTGAGTCACCCACATCCTAAAATAAATGTTTTATCTCAACTTTATTTTAAATCATAAACCTTCATGCAAATCATTGTCATGATAAAAATCAGTTGTAAATTTACTTAGTTTTGATTTTGGCTCATTAAATCATGGCCCGCTTTTAAAGTAAAAGTGATGTTTGCCTGCTGTTGCTTCAAAAATAAACATGATTTGAATAACATTTGCTTTTTGAATAATTTTGCTCAAAATTTGAAAACACTATTAGTGCATTATACTATCAGTGACATAGAAGTGAAATAGTGGTAGACAGCAGATAGAGATGTGTTTAATAATATATGCATTTTTACTGCTGCAGCTTTAAACGAGATATATGAGGGGAAAAAAAGTCCTGTTCACTTGTATTGACAATTTAATCCTTTTTATGTTTTTATTAACTGATATTTTTGGCCACTTGGGGGCAGCGCAACAAGCTGTGAACACAACACTGACATAATTATCACCTTTAAAGGTGATATGGCCAGCAGTTGCTTATTTACACACTCAGCAGATACGGAGCAACATTAGCATTCATTTAGAATCATGTTTCTGCCCACCTGGTGAATGTAAGTCCAGTATTCACTCTCTTTTTTTAGCTGTTTTTGGTCTCCATCAAATCCTGAGGGAAATATCTGGCTCTTTAGCTGCTAAATGCTCCACTATGTTCACGAGCTAGTTGCTAACTTTGTCTGTCAGCTGTCTGGTGCTGAGCAGGTAGTGTACAGTGAGTTTTTAGAGCTTTTTATCAACCAGAACAGTTGAGGGGCGGAAAACCAAAACAATATTCTGAAAGAGCTACAAACCTCAGTAGAGCTGAGGGGGAACTGGAGAGTCTGTTGATAGCTGAGTTTATCACTACGAGTGATCCCTTTCACATTACACATAGTCATTTGATACATAGTTAATATAAGAATATTGATTAGTGCAGCTTTAAAAGTGTTTAATTCTGTACAGTATGGAGCTTTCTGTACAACAAAACTTTATTTTGGGTCATGATGAAATCTTCACATTTAACCCTCCTGGAGACGCCATACTTTAGTGGGTTTAGTTGCATACTCTGTGGTGCATTGTACCTGGAATATGATAATTACACCAGGGCGTTTGTTTGGAAAAGGACCACCATGACTGAATCTATCATTATATTACATGTTCATATTCCATTATATTATTATTATATTATTATTTATATGAACAAAGAAAGTTGGGACTTGATCTTACATTTTATATTGACAACGAGGCTTTTGTTCTGTATCCCTCTACCTCCCACATAGTTTGGACAATATATAGTCCAAAACCCTGAAAGTTAATAATTGCTCTCATACCTCAGGGACACATTAGAGAAAGTCTGATTACTCTGGGGTTTTTCAGCAGCTGGTTTCCATGTCAGCATTTAATATTGTATGCGGATGAGAGCGGTGCCCTGTATGGACCTGTCAGGGATAAAATAATATCAACATCCTGCTGACTTGTAGCTGCTCTGCTAGCGAGGCATTTTCACGTTCACAGATGGAGTCTGAGGCCATCCATCTTCGATCCCCATTCGTCCTTCTAAAAGAAACCGAGGGGGTGTCAGATAACAGAGGCTCGTGTTCTGGTTTGTAGCCGACGCTGAAACACCCCGCAGACATTTAGCAGTTCAAGTCCTTCATGTCTGTGCAGTTCTTTCAGACATAAACAGTGTCTCATGTACAGAAGTGAGAAGTAACAAAGCACATTTACTGCTATAATTTAACTACAGTAAGTACAGCTTTGAGGTAGTTTTGGAAACTTTTTTCTTTTCACAACATTTTAGAGGGAAATGGAAAATTTTATACTAATTACTTTTAATTTCTTTGCATATTCTTAGCATATATATACACTCAGTACACTTAGCTAGAACTAAAGCAGTCTAAGACAGTCCTGCAATAAATCGCACTTTCATGAATGTTCAGTTTTTGTTGAAACTGTTTTAGAGAGGTGTTCATTCAACCATATGGTCATTATGAAAGCTGTAATTTGTGGTGCTGTTATACTGAGAGGTGTCTCTAATATTTATTCTACCCTCTGATATCTGTGGGTTGGACGATACATTAGAAACACTTCTCAGTACTCAATGCAGTCAAACAGCACCACAAATTACAGCGTCCAAAGTGACCTTAAGGTTCATTCAACACCTTGAACTTGGAAACAGCAGTTGAGAAATTAATCTCACCACAAGGTCCATTTAGTAGCTGCTCTAGAGCTTTCAGTCGTACAGGTATCAGATTATTTGAACTTCTACAGTCTATCATGTCAACTAGGCAAACTCCACCTGCAGATGAAGATCATGTGACATGATCAAAAGCTCCAGAAAAGCAAATGTACAAAATGGACCTTGTGGTGAGTTCAAAAACTCATTATGACTTTCATGAAACTAGGATTTATTGCAGGACTGTTGTGTTAGACTGCATTAGATATGTCACGATCCATGTACTTGGTTTGGTTTTGTTTATATCTGTGTTTAGTTTCAAGTCTTATTTTGAAGTCGTGTCTCTTGTTTTCCTGCCCTAGTGTCTCCCCTGGTCTGGATTGTCTGTTGATTTACTTCACCTGTGTTCAGTTACTCACCTGTGTTTGGTTTCCTCGTTAGTCTGTCCCCTATATATGCCTGTGTTTTCACTCTGTTCCTTGTCTTTGCATTATTCTAGGTTGTGTGTGTTCTGTATTGAGAATTGCTCTGTGTTCAGCTCTCTGTGAGACTTTAAGTTAAATAAACTGTTGGACCAACTCCTGCCTGCTTGTGTTGTCTGCGTTTGGGTCCTCTACCTCCTGCTGCCAGCATGTAACAAGATAGTTTTGTTTTAGATATAGATAAAAAGAACATGTAATTCTTCAAATGAACTGATTTGCGTTAAAGTTCTGTTATATCACATGAAGTAAGGCCCGGGAGAGTACTTAACATTTCTACCAAGCTTCATCATCTCAAAGTGTTGGCACAGATTTTTCCTTGTTTACTGAACCAGCGGTTGGGCCAAGTCATTTTTCTGTGACCAGTCAGGAGCTCACAAGACCGTCATGCACTCTGTACTTGCTCCTCATGCTCAGTAGCAGTGGTGGGAGAAGTACTCATATCCTTTATGGAAGTAAAAGTGCCAGTACCACAATTTTAAAATACTCCATTACATGTAGAAGTCCTGCAAAAGTACAATAGTATTATCAACTAAATGTACTTAAAGTATCAAAGGTAGAAGTACTCATTCTTGAAAAATGACCCCATGTGATTGATAAATTATCACACATATGACATTATTAGATTCTTAATACGGATGTATTAATGTGCATGCAGCATTTTACTGTTGTAGCTTGTCGAGGGCGGAGCCAGTTTTAATTACTTTATATGTAGTTAGGTATTTTAGTCCTGGGGGCGGGGCCCCTCTAAATGGTCACAAGATGAATCTGAGGGGTCGTGAGATGATTGATGGAAGATGAAAGACGAAAAAACAGTTCTGCTGTACTAAACTGTTGTCATGATATGGACTCGTTGGCTGTGTCCGTTTCCTGTTTTATTTTGTAGTATGGTTTCTTTGGTTGTCTTGTTTTCCTGCCTTCATGGTTTCTCTGGTCCTGATTGTTTTCACCTGTGGTTTGTTGGGCACCTGTGATTCCCTCGTTTGCTCTCCCGTATTTGTACTGGTCCTTTTCCTTTGTTCCTTGTGGGGTCATTACCCTAAGTTACGTGAGCGCTGTATGTTCAGTGTTACTGTGGCTGGTGTTGGATGTGCTCCTGTATGAGATTCTCTTGGTCCTGTGTAAGACCGTATTTCTTGTGTTTTTTTTGTGATTTCCTGAATCTGGACTTGCCTGCCTGCCTGTAACTGAAGTGTGATTATTTGACATCTTTGGACTCATAGAGAACTGGAACATGACAAGGGGCCCCAACCAGGCACTGCTTTTTTTTTTTTCTTTTTCTTTTATTGTAAAGGACCACAAGCCAAAAAGGTTGTCTTAATTGAAAATGAACTAACTATAGCTGTCAAATAAATGTAGTGGAGTAAAAAGTGCAGTAAATCCCTCTGATTTGCAGTGGAGAAGAAGTATAAAGTAGCAAAAAACTTAATTACTCAAGCAAAGTACAGGCACCTCAAAATTTTACTTGAGAAAATGTACTTAGTTACTTCCCACCACTGCATGGTAGTTCAATGTATGTTTTGAAGCATATGAAGTGTGACATCAGTGAGTAAACTGCATTTCTATAGCACTTCTCAAAATAGTAGTTACAAAGTGTGAGAGAAAATAATGGCAGATCATGAATATTACAGTGGTGGAAAGTACTGTACTTAAGTACAATTTTTGCAGTACTTGTACTTTGAGTATTTCCATTTTGTGTTACTTTAGATTTCCACTCCACTACATTTCAGAGGGAAATATTGTACTTTTACTCCATTTATTTGATAACTTTAGTTACTAGTTACTTTTTAGATTCAGATTAATAATACAAAACATAACCAACAAATAAATAATTATGTATTACTATAGATTAAGATAAAATGAGACTTTATTGATCCCCAGGAGGAAATTCAAACTACCCAGCAGTATATAAAGTCATTAAAATCAGCCCCACTTTTACCAGCTGCAACATTAAAGTGATGTACACATGAATGCATCAATAATTATAAGCCAATAATTTCATATAAAGTATTCTGAAATAAGCCAATCTGCATTATGAGTACTTTTACTTTTGGTGCTTTAAGTATATTTTGATGCTAATACTTTTGTACTTAAGTAAATCTTTGAATGCAACTTGTAACAGTATTTCTGCACTGCAGTATTGCTACTTTTACTGAAGTAAAATATCTGAGTACTTCCTCCACCACTGATATTATATATGTCCGTTTTTATTCTTATTATTGCCTATATCTTGTGATATACTTAGTAGTTTGCAGCTGTTCCACTTCTTCCAACACACAATGAGCAGCAGATTGCTCTTTTTGAAAGCATGCACGCTCCATCTAGTGGCACTCGTTGGCAGCGAAGAGCAGCTCCTCGTCGGGCATGTCGGTACACGAAGTAGCTGAATGCTATTGGAAAACTGGAATTAAATCCTTCGTTCATTCACACAGACTCAATACCCCTGACCTCAACAGGGGCACCGAAGAATACGAGGAAATCTGAGAAATGGCGTTTACTGGAATCACAGAAACAAAGAGCTGCATTGTGTGAAGCATAAAGTGAACACACACTGCTGAGACTTCCAAGGAGACTGTTATGAGTTGTCTCAGTTGAATAAAATGTTTATGGGAAATTAACGTTGATAAGATTTATATCAAATACTCATGTTGTGGACGTGTCTGTGTGGGTGTGTGTGTGTGTGTGTGCGGGAGGGGGGCGGCTGTGAGGTGATTGGAGAGTGATCATTCAGAGTCTTGGGTGTTTTTTGTATTGCTCATGTTTCACAATCCTTGACACAGATGGGTGTTGGATTCTCTCCCAGAGTTTTTTTTAGAAGCCAATGATTCTCAGCACAGAGTTTGAACATGTTTGAGCATCTGGTTCTCATCCAACGTTAGTTTGTAGAGTCAATTGACCGTAAACCACCCCCAGAAGAGCGGGGGATCCAAAAACATCCCCAAGAAGGTGGTTTTGCTTTCGCATTTGTTGCAGAATAGAACGAAGTGAACTATATTTCCCCCAGGAAAACATGCTTTCCGGTAAACATGTTAATTTTTAAATGTCATTTCCACGACGTGGTCGTTGCTCATAAACTGCATAACTAGAAGCAGAGTGGATGAATTGGATGATGTTTCAGCTGAGTTGTGTATAACAACTTTGATCATTACAACTTTGTGTTTTTAAATAATTGAATAAGCCAAAGATTCTCTGGTTCCAGGTTTTCAAATGTGAAGATCTGCTGCTTTTTCATGGTTTTACATCATTGTAAATTGAACATTTTGGGGTTTTGACAGCTGATCAGACAAAAGCACTATGAAGAGGTCACCTCTGGGGAAAAAATAATGTGCAATTTTCACTATTTTGTCATATTTTATAGACTAAGTGATTAGAGTCCCCCTCCACTCAAAAATGATGTATATGTGCAGGGTTTCACACTAGATGGCTGTTTTCAGATCTTCTGAAGGGGGAATTTTTCTCTGTGCTCAGCTTGAATGAGTTTAAGACAAGTACTTACAATCATGCTTTTGTGACATCACAACTAGTTTGATGTGGGAAATTTAAACTCCCAGCGCGCACACACACACTGACAATGGCTTTTTCAGTGAAGTAGGAGACATTATGTGTCCACTAGTCAAACTTTTGAGACGAACAATATTTACATTCATAGATTCTGGAAGGAGCAGATGAAATTTAAAGAATTTTTAATGAGGTCACTGGACTTTTTTGTGGAAAAACCATATCAGACGGTCTTAAAACATGTCTGGAGGGGATCTTTAATCAATTAATAATAAAAAAAAAACAGACTAATTAATAAACCTAATTGTTAGTCGAAGCCCTACTGTAGCAGCTGACCAGGAAATGCTCTTTAACATTTCTTCTGCTAAAAAGGCCCCTTTTTTCACACAAAAGACTGAATATGTTGATGAAAAATGTGTTGTTAAAAAAACCCACTGATGTAGAAGAATAATTCTTTTTCTGTGAAGCCTGAGAGGAAACTGAAACTCTGTCCACACAGCTGCAACATATACAAACAAATGTGCAGAAAAGAAAATAAAGAAGGGTTGACACAAACAAAACTCCCACTGAGTAGAAGATCAAGACTGTAAACAGAATATGAGAGACCGGGAAGAGACATTAACAGGACCAGTGATGTTAATATTTATCTGACAGATGTTTATTTTCCTTGTTTAGATAATGTCTCTTTTTCCACTGGCCTTTTTAGGTTTGTTTCATGTAAGTAAGGTTTTGAATGCAGGACTTTTACTTGTAGAGGAGTATTTTCATAGTGTGGCATTGATACTTTTATTTAAAAAAGCATCTGAATACTTGTTCACACAGACACGTTATGGGGACTCCACAAAAACCTGTTTTCCACAAGATTCACTTTCATTTTTAGGGTTAGGGTTAAGCATGTAGTGGATATGGTTAGGCTCAGGGATACACTCACACAGAATAAATGTGAATCAATGTCCTCCAAAGAGTCAAAACCAGTATCTGTATGTCAGCGTGGGCAAAGAGTACTCTGTCTTCAGAGGTAGTACTCACACTTTACTGGCACCCTCACAACCAAACTACCAACAGCAAGAGAGAATAATTTGAAATCATTCTGTTTTTGTCCCAATAAAAAAAATCAAGTCTATAGTCTGAGATACTACGAAAAGTTTATATAATTATATTCAGTGTCATATAGGGTCACTCTTAAAGCTTGGTTAAATGGAAGCAAAAGGGTCGAGTTAAAGGGTCGGTTCACCCAAATCACAAAATTTCATGTGGCACTCATAGTGTCAAAAATTACATTTATCAAAAGCAGCAGCAAATAACAGTGTCCCAGTTGATATGGATTATCTGCTGACAGTTTTCATTGGATCTACTTTCTACTGAAGAAATAGTCCCAATGAAAACTTTTGACAGTGACCTCTGTGGATTATCCAGAGAAATGGGGACACTGTTTCTGGGGGAAAAAAAATAAATAAAAAAAAGATGTTGCTGTTGATTCTTTTAAATGTCATTTTTAAATGCTGTCAGCACCACAAACATAATTTCATTAACCTTTGTTGTATTTGGGTGGAGGCAGAAATCCCAGAGATGGAAATGTTAAAACCAATCAAATAAAACAAAAGTATCCGCACTGCTCAACGCCACTAAAGGTAGGTGAAAAGATGTGTTGTAGTTTGGGTGAACCGACCCTTTAAGGTGAAGTCACAGCAGCTACATATACCCCACTGGTAATGTGTCTGGTGTTTTCAAATGTGAGAGTTTGCACACTTCCACCCTCCAATACAACTTTGATGTTTGAACAGTGTGGAAGAAAATTCAGGCCAAATCTAAAGCTCTAAAGTGTGTCACTGGTGGCCTTAGGGCCTCCACAGATCTTTTAATGTGGTTGTGTGAAATAAAATCAACATAGTAGGGTCACTGTTTGATGTACTGGAAATGGCAGAGAATTTAAAGAGACTCGGGCAGCAGCATAATACTGTATTTGCATCAATTCCTCAGCACCTTAAACGCACTTTTGTCTCCTGAATTACTGCAACAACAGCTGCATAACTTAAAAGTTCTGTATGATTTCAGCTGCATTATACAGTAAGAACAGTAAGAACACCATGAACAGGCTTCCTCAGTTATGTCTGAATGATAACAATAATGTTGCAGGGCTATCTGCTGCCCCCTGCGGGCTCACAGCTGTACTGGCGATGTAATGGCAGAAAACCCCTTTAATCTCCTTACTGCAGACAGCAGCCTTGTGTGCACGCGCACGGTCACAGACATGCACACATAGGCTAAATATGGCGGTAAATAAGATTGTGGAGGCATTTAGTTTTGGTACAAAACGCACAGAAATTACAGTGCATGTGTTGGCGCAGAGACAAATCTTGGTTTTGCTTCCTCTGATTGGAATAAGACCATGAAAAAAAATAAAATAATACGTCAAGTTGATTAAAAAGATTGTCTTTGCAACTAAATCAATAGTGCAGAATATTGTAGTGATATAAAATAAACCTAAAAAAGAAATTGATTACAAAATTTGATTCGAGTCTGATGCAGTTATTTGCCGCCCTTCATAATCTATTATAACACAGGGAGAAAAAATAGCAAATTCGCTAGAATAAACCGAAGCTGTGGAAATAGCATGACGCGTCTGTCAGGCTCACACATGCGTCTATACGCACTGCACTGAACGCCCACTCCGGCGATGTGTTGAGGCGGATTGGCTGCTAAAGATACCAGCGCCTGTGTGCGCCCTGTGGTTGGCTGCGGCTCTCCTGGCCATTACGTTATGCTTACTCCACACACACAGGCAGCTGTAGAGAGGGAAGACGTAATGGTTTGATTCCCGGTGCACTTGCAATGGTCGTCGTCCTGACATTACTCGGCAAATTCCTCAAACGGGAGGTGCAATGAAGGTATGTGACCAATCTGCAGTTCGTGTAGGATTTGGATTCACTTCGCGATGCAGATTTCTTGTGATTTACGCACGATGCTGCACCGAGAGGCAGGGAATACCTCCATCCTAATGTTAATTAAATGTGTTTGTGTGCACTTAGATGTAATTATATCAACAGACTTGCATTTAAATGCAGCATTCACTGTTTGATTTTAACTTGTCATATATATTTCCTCGCCGCTGCCCTTCCAGCTTTGTCAGCCTGCTTTTTTTTTTATCTTCCTGGCGAGCGTGCAAGCCTGGAAATGCGTTCCCTGCATCTCCACTCGTCCTGCTAAACAGTAGGTACAGTGTGTAGTCTTTTAATGAGCCTGCTTTGACCCCAGTGTGATAGTTCAGTGGACTAAAGCCGCTGGAGCGACGTCCCGTCATCGTCAGGCTTTAATCCGCTCTAATGAGATAGAGACTGCGGTCAGTGAGAGTGAGTGAGTGAGTGCGGGGATGTTTGGGGGACGTCTCGGTGCACAGAGAGAGATTCACCTCTCAGGTCCGAGCTGTGTCAGGAGCCTCCTTCCGCTCTGTGGAGTGTGTGTGTGTGTGTGTGTGTGTTTGTGCTGTAGCAGAGACGGGCTGCAGCACAGGGGAGGAAAGGTGATGATGTTGTCTGGCAGCTCGAGCTCAGGACTGATAATGAGGAAGATGATGGTGATGATGTCATTGGTGCTCTTGTGGCGGCAGGTTTGTGGTGACAGTCGCTGTGAAAGGTGAGGTGGAGGCAGGACTGCCACTACAACCACCACCACCATCATCATCGTCAACCATGTACACACAATATGAAGAATATGCTACTGTTTGAGGCAACTGGCTGACTTGTTATTGCAGTTATACTGTAGCTGATTGGATGCTTCTTATTTAAAGCTGACTGCATCGATGAGGACTTTAAAAGGTTGATGTCCCCATTTTGCACTAAAAACCTCTCTTATTTTTAGAGTTGCAACGTAACTAAGTACATTTACTTCCAAGAACTGTTTTGAAGTACAGATACTTGAGTATTTATTCTGTGAGACCTTTCATAGTGAAATTCTGTGATTTGTGTGCCAGGACTGAGGGTTTCCCCTGAGCAGCAGCTGCAAGCTAAATAGCCGGCTGGCTGCTCAGGTATTTTGATTTTAATTTTTCTAAATATCGCAACATTTCTGGAGATAAGGGAGGAGAAGGTTTATCCAGGCCTATGGAATTGATGTCTTTTATTTTGTTTAAATGCCATTTTCAAATGTACACTTTATGTTTCGGAGTAATGCCACCCCTCCATGTAAGTTTTAATTCAGCACTGGGCAAAAATATCAGTTATTTAGTAGTCTGGCTTTCTTAAAGACACATTTAAGGTCTGCATACTTCTAAAATTAGAAAAAAAACATCCCTCAGCTGGCTGGCTACAACCCTGCATAAAAATGAAAATATTTCTACAGCTGTAGTTACTGCAGTTGCTTTTAACTAACAGGGTTTTACATATAAAACCTTCAAGGAGCTCATAAAATATAATGCAGTGTGAGATAATAAACATGCCAGCGGTATATGAAGCATTTAGAGTCACTACAATGTTTTGTAGGTTAAGGCCGCGATCACATTATTATTTTGAGTCGCTCAGACTCAACAACATGTATCTTCGATCACAGACAATGCAACAATAACGTAACATTGGGTGGACACATTGTTCACAATTGATACTAAAGTATAGTTTCTGCAAATACCTCAGTACTTGTATATGTTGTATGCCTGTGGAACGGTGCTGAATTGTGTAAGCATACATCTCAAAATGTGTTATCAATGCCATTTCAAACAGGGATAGACTCTCTGACTTAGTCCATGACATTTCCAAATGCGTTTGATTTTTACATATTTTCCATTCAAAATCCTCTTACCGTTTCATTTCCCCAGCACATACTGTACAGTACGCGGATGCTAATACTCACAAATCGCTCATGAAATTATAAAATGTTACACTGATGTAGCATAGTGGATCATAATTATTTCAAATGAGACTAAACTCACTGACTCGCTGACTTCTAAAGTAGATGAAGAAGTCTAAAGCTTTAAACTAAAGCTAGCCCAGTCATGTTATAAAACTGCAGAACAATCTCCGCCGCCGTCTCTATCTCTTTGTATTGCTGCACCAAAAGTATTCTCCAGGCTAAATCCTCCCCAAGTCCTCCTCTGCCTTTGGAGTAAACTGTGTAAATCTGTTATTTTGCAGACACAAATCCAAACTTAGCTGGTAGCAGCTTTGAGTTTTATGTGCATATCTCTCCATACGTCGCTGGATTTTATATCTGCAGGCTCCAGCAGACATCACTGAATTGTTTACATCTATATGCCTCACTTAGATGAAATTACGTTTATCCTCATCATTTTTAGACATATAACAAAAGACTATAATGAATTAGTCTATTTTTGGTGGCAACATTACTCTCTGGTCTCAACAGTGAGGCAGCTGAATTCACTTTTCACAGTATGAGTGACATTTCCAGTTGATGCCAGAGAAGAAAAAAAAAGGGAAAGATCCAACAAAGAGGAAATGAAATGTGAGAGAGAGACAGTGGATAATGGAAAGATAGTGAATGATGACTATAAAATATATGATAGTGCACAGTTGTTTACACCATCATAATACTGTCTGTTTGGTATATATCTGTATATTGATTACCATAGCATGCTTGCAAATGCATAGGGAGGGACGATACGATGATATATACCATGAGATGATCAGAGATTTTGTTATATTGTTCAAACAGATGTCGTTATCCACTTATTATCTCTAACAGAACATAATGGAGCGTGTTGCAAATCAATGAGCAGGACTGCTTTATGGCAATATTGGATTTACAGGATTTTTTGCGTCAACGTGATTAGGTAGCTTTAATTGTTCAGGTGTTTAGTTCCCTGGATTAACCAAAAACATTCCCATCTATAAATTGTTTCTCAATTAAATTTACAGAAAAATGTATTGTGTAACAGTATATTGTATATCACTATCATGACATAATATTACATTCACCCTGTCCAAATCATCCCTCTCTAGCATAGACGGGTACTCTAGAAATTTAATACTGAACTTCCATTAAGATGGGGGGACAGGAGAGAGACAGATTATAAGAAGAACGATAAAAATCAAAGCAGCAGAAGCCGAGAAATCCTGACTTTTAGTCCCTAGAATGTGGAAACACTGGATCCTACATTTCCCATAATGCAACTTAAATTGCATCTTTCATTAGAGCCCCCCTGCCTCTTAAATGCCTCTTGTGTTTAAAACCCCACACCTCCAGTTTGTAATGTAGGTTTTCCTGTCTCAAACTGAAATGACATCATCAGCCGAAATAAGCCTAATGACATCATCAGGGTCATTTTTTTTTTCAGACTTAAGAACGCTCCTCCAGAGCCACTAAAGATATTATACAACTGTTTTCACAGGCTGTGTAATACTCTTCATGATGAGTAAACTGAACTCCATGTGTAAAATTGTCGACATGTTGGCATTTGGTCAGTGGACGGCAAACTTTTCAGCAGTAGATAAATCAGGAGATGCACATAACCATATGAACAGTCACTTGATGTTGTTCAAATGAAGGTAAAAAGTCTTCTTACTTGGTGTCGTTTCAGTTCTAGTTTAACACATCACACATCATGACCCATTTAGGCTCCATCTAGTGTCCCATATGGTTACACTTGTCTGTGTCGATGCAGTTTTTCTGAGATTTGATCCTCAAAAACTGATTTTATGAGGTCAGATCACCGTTAAGCCACATGAGGCCTGAACATTGCTGGTTTTCCTCCCTTTTGGGTTTTTCTATTTAAATCTGTGCCTCAGTTACTTTTTGGTGCTTTCCCCTCTCAGTGTTTGTGTTTGTTTGGGTGCACGCTGGGCCTGGATTATTTGCCGACCCTATTTGATGATGAAGATCCAGCAGCAGTGTGAGAAATATCTCAACTATTTGGTCCAGACTTGACACTCAAGTGTCCAGAGGTGACTGGAATGACAAAAATACATTATTACAATATAGTGTTCCCAGAAGTATAGCTTAAGTGATCAAGCTGTAGAGAAAATCTAAATGATACAACTAAACACAAACAATATACTACATGTGATGTTTGCTCTAGTCACTTGTTTGTTTGGGACTCCCTGCCTTCAGAGCTTACAGTGTGCTAATTGAAGTGACAGAGGGAACTCGTGCTGCTGGCTCAAAGCCAGATAAGACTGATTTCATGGCCAGACTGCACTGGCTCCTTGTCCTGGAGAATGCAGTAAATATTCCTTTTAGTGTCTTCACTCCCATGCAAGGGAGGATGCGTGTAACCTGGGAGACTTTTTAGCAGCTGAACATCAGGTCAAGTTTATGCCACAGGCGAATAATTCAAGTTGTTCTGCATCATGGTTTTATTGTGCATATAAAGCTGGAGGAGTATATCATGATAAAGTGAAGCTGCTTGTGGTAACAACAAACAGAACACCAGAAATTCATAAAATATTAGTGTTGAAACACTGGAAAAAAAAAAAGTTTTTGAAGCAATAATGCCAAAGATTCACTTCTTCCTGTTTCTCCAATTTGAGGATTTGCTGATTTTCTCTGTCTATTATATCACTGTAGATTGAATATTTTCAGGACTGTTGGTCAGACAAAACAAGCTATTTAAAGATGTCACCCTGGGCTGTGGGTAATGGTGAGGATCCACCCAACAAACCAACCAGAAATGTTCAGTTTAATGATTTAATCTTTAAAAATCCACCCTGACTGCCTCGGTGCAGCAGGGGCAGACCTCCCTCCTTCTCGCCGTGACTCCACATATAGCGCCTCATTCCTCAGATTACATAACAAATCCCTAAGCAGATGGGTGAGGTCAGATCACAGGGTGTTTGTGACAAGTCGGAGCCGAGCGCTGCCTTAAGAAAGAGATGTGGCAGGACCCTGTGAATTCCATTGTTTTCCGCATAGAGCCGGGAACCACAGAGCGCTTACATTATGCTCATGTCAGCTATTGATTCTGCAGGCTGGGGAACAACAGAAGACATATTCTCTCCTCGCCATCCTCCCCCTCCCTCCTCCTCTCATCAGTATGCTCCAAGGAGCCGCGGCTGCCATCACGCCATCTTTGCTCCCTGTCTCCGGCCCTTCTTGTGGTCAGCAAACAAATCCGGCTGACTCTTTATGTGTGGGCACTCACTTAAACTTTAACAGGAGTACACTTTTTAAAGCTAGTTTGCATGTTTTCCTCAGGACACGCAGAGGCAACATAACATTCACCTCTTCCCATTTGACCCTCGCAAGATATTTGTTGTGTGGCTGAGACTCTTAACACATCCTCTACGTGTCTCATTTGTTTATCAAATTGTACAAAATAATGCGGTGACTGAGAAATGTAACTCCTAGCTCTCTATGGAGATTGTCATTAATTGGAGCTTTTAGAGTCTACTTCTGTCTAATTATGTCTAACCTCAAAGACTCTTACAGAGCACTCTCATTAATGTGCTGCCTGTTTTTTTGTCTCAAAGGAGATTATCTCCTTAAGCCGTTTTTGGTATTACTGAGCAACTGACTGTGTGATATGGTTCAAATCAGTATCATGATATTAATAAGAATAGTTTTCTACTAATTTGTTGATATACAGACGAGTGACCAATTAAACTTGAATGAAATGCTTCCATACAGCGCACAAGGAGTCACTGAGTGGTTTAATCAGTATGAAACTGATGTGATGCTGTGGCCTTTACAGTCACCACATCTCAAACTGGGACCTCTAGGATATTTTGGACTGATCCTCACAATCACCATCATCAAAACACCAAATGAGGGATTATCTTTTGGAAGAACGGTGTTCATCCCTCCAGTAATAAATGCTAAGGAGCACTGAAGCTGCTCCTGAGACTCATGGTGCACCTTACCTTACTAAGATACTTTATGCTGGGGGTTTTTTGTTGTTTTTTTTACTCCAGTTTGTCTCCCATCTGTATATCAGAATGGTTCAAATGTATGGAAACTATATAAAGGAATCAAAAAGATGAAAAGAAGAAAAAGAACTGCCAGGCAAAAGTTCTAAATTCTTGTTGAAATCCCAACGTTTCCCAATATACCAAATATGTCAGGCTGAATTTTGATGAAATGTGTACAAAATAGAATATTTTCATTTAATGGAACAGTGCATCCATAAAAGTCATGTGGACACTGCCTTATATTCATAAAGAAGATATTTACGTCACTGATGCTGCCAGAGAAAGTCTGAGAGTTTTATACATGTGTACTTACGTGTGTGTGTGTGTGTGTGTGTGTACTCTGTAGGCGGGGGCATCGTCCATGTGGGCGTCATGCTGTGGGCTGCTGAACGAGGTGATGGGCACGGGCACGGTGCGGGCGCAGCAGCCGGGGTTCGGATCAGGGGCGGGGCCCTTCCGCTTCGCCCCCAGCGCTGGGTACTCCACCTACCCCCCCACCAGCTCAGGGAGCGCCGGACAGCTGTGCAAGGCCTGCGGACTGGCCTTCTCTGTCTTCAGACGCAAGGTAAACAGGAGTTGTGACCGTGACAGTGGTGCTGGTGGTGGTTGTGATGAGTTTGGTATGAGATGATGGAAACTGTTTCATACAGGAAGCTGTGATGGTGAGACAATAAGAGAGCATATCATATCAAAAGACCAGTGGGTTTTGCTTGTTTTATCCTGTTAAATACAAATCTTATGCACTATACATTACTACTGACCATTTTCTAAAGCAAACTATATGTTTGGATTGACTACCGGTTGCCTAGCTTCACTTCATGTCAGCGCTGTATAAAAATCTTGCAGAGACTGGAAACCTGCTTTAGTAATCAGCTTTTATTTATTTAATTTTTTTATGTCTGAATTATGTAATCATTGCGTGCACTTGTAAGCAGGGACTTTTCATCATGGTGCATTCAAGGCAACACTGACATCCATAATTACTGAGTCACTTGCTGAACAGAGACACCTTTTTAATGCAAAAACCTCTGAAAATAATATTGATTTGGTGAAATGTAAGAAGTGTAATCTCAATGTGAAACAAAATTTACATTATCATTTACATCATTTAGTTTTTCTTTCAGGGTTGACTCACTGACAAGGTATAGCTCATTTATTTCATATTAAAGTTATTTACACAGAGTAGGTTGGCTGAGCATACCTGCTATTTTACAGCATGGCCCTGTGAACAGTTAACGAAAATGAAATAACAGGAACAGACAGACATTAATAGAACAGAATACCAAGACACAGGCTCGATTAAGTCCATCACAGGCAGGTAGAGGATGACTATGTTTGTATAATGTAATAAATATAAAGACACCAAGTTGTTCACTGTGATGGAAAACTTATCTGAAGCGAGTTTAAAGACTCTGCAAGCTGATTTTCATGCTATGAAATAAATGGAAACTGTCTTGGAAATTGTACAATTTTGAGGTGACTAGTACTTGAGTATATCTATTTTATGCTACTTTATACTTCCACTCCACTTCACTTCAGAGGGAAATGTTGTACTTTTTTACTCCACTACATTTATCTGTCGACTTTACTACCTTTCAGATAAAAAATTCACGTAAAGAATCATATTACCAGCTTATAAAATACGCTGCATTTTTAAAGATTAAACCAGTGGTTCCCAATTTCTACGAGTTGTTGGCAGTTCCACCAATAAGTGATTTCCCCTCTAAACTTCTAACATGGTTTCATTTAAATAATTGCTTGAAGCAGAAAGAGGTGAAATTATCCATGTTTTTTCTTCTTTCCTGTCCTGTTAACCATCTCATGACACCCCAGATTTGTCTTGTGACCCTTTAGAGGGGGCCTGCATGTTAGGCTAGGAACCACTGAACTAAACTAGATAACTGTATATAAAGTAGCTAAAGTAACTCCACCTCAAGCAGTACAGTAAAATGCTGCTTACACATTGTTGCATCAGTATTAACAATCTAATAATGTCATATATGATAATATATCAGCCAAAGGGGACATTTTTATGTACATTTTGTTGATAAATTCTGTGCTTTTACTTACGTGGGATACTTTAGTATTTTTACAGTCTTGACTTTTACTTAAGTAAAGTGTCAGACTACTTCTTCCACAGCTGCTTTAAGTTGTAAGTTGACCTTAAAACTTTTTGGAAAATGGTTGGCAGCCTTCTAAATCAGACACAACATAATGTGCAGTTAATATGCAAAACCAAAACTGAAAATCACCCTTTAAGAACATGTGTTATGTGTATTCGTGCTGGCATTTCCAGGGTCTCTGCACAGCTGAACGTGTCAGAGCGTAATGGCAGAGGGTATCTGTCTGGCAGTCGAGACGCACTGAGACACTGATGAAAACGCTGCAGTGCTCGGCTTCCTCTCTGCTCGCTGCTTCAGATCGCACTATCGTCATCCACACACCAGTCGCCTTTTTGACTCCCTGGACACACACATTTGTGTGTCAGCGTGATAATTTTCATAGTATGAAAAAAGACGCGCCGGGGGATTGACAACAGATGATTGAAGAAAAGTATCTGTTGCAGTGGAAAGGCACTTCTGGTGGACCAGAACACATTTGTGCACAAGTGATAAGAAAATGTTTACAGCCGTGGCTGACCTGCTTTCCTGCCCATTTGAAGTGTCAATCTACTCAGTGGCTCTGTATCAGGAGACAGTGTTAAGCCAGTAAAATGTCAAACATCACCGGGAGCTACAGTTTATTTCTCTTTTATTTACTCTTTCCCAGAAAATGACTGAGCACACAGGATATAAGCCACTGTTTCAGATTGTGTTGCTGGTTTATAAGGTTTCTTTTTATCATGGGGAGACACTCAAAGACTCTAGGAAAAAACACAATTAACAATATGGCCGTATGGTTGAAATCAGTATCGCAATACAATTATTTTATGATATAGATTATTATGATATCTAATGATTATTTTCACTATCAATCTGTCGATTATGTGTGCTATTAATCTTGAAAATAATGAAAAGTGCCCATCATAATATCCCAAGATAACATCTTCATGGTGCTTGTTTCTGCTGATCGACTAGGCTAATGGATTAATCAAAGAATGGTTTCAGTGCTAATATCAACATACTGTGTGTCACTATATGGCAAAAATATGCAAAATGACGTAAAATAATCAAACTGATGATAAGTTCCCCAGTTGCATTACATCAGACAAACCTCTTCACACATGCAAAACAGAAACCTCAGTAATTCATATAGATAGTTTTTAATTACAGTTTGCTAAGAATAATGAATCTAAAAAAACATGACATGACAAAATAAGATCAAGTTATCACGACATGATTCCACTGAAAGTTAGTCAGTTCTAATCTTGAACTATTGCCACTCAACAATATCCTGCAAGTAAAACCATGTGCTGATGGATTCTGGTGCGAATAAAAACAACGTTACTATCGTTACAAACAGCAGCTTCAGTGACTTCGGAGCCATCATTTGACCCATTTTTTTCAAATCCGTGAAATCCTTTTCAGTTGATGATTATTTTATTAATCAAAAGTGACATGGAGGATAAATAGTTTAATATGCTAACCGAAGTCAGACGTCAGGGCCTATTTAGAAATGATGAAAAACAGAGTTTCTTAAATGACTGTGTTGGAAATGTTTGGTTTCTTCAGCTGATCGCATCACGTCTGTCTCTGTATCTCTTCTCCCTCCAACAGCACATCTGCTGTGATTGTAAGAAGAGTTTCTGCGCCCTGTGCTCGGTGCTGCAGGAGAACCTGCGCTGCTGCATGACCTGCCACCTGCTGCGTGGCACGGCCTTCCAGAGGCCTCGGCTCATGCAGCTCCGGGTGAAAGATCTGCGCCAGTACCTGCTGCTGCGCAACATCCCAACCGACACCTGCAGGGAGAAAGAGGACCTGGTGGACCTGGTGCTCTGTCATCAGAGGACGAGGGAAACCCCGAGACCAGTGGTGGAAGAGGACGAGGAGGATGAGGATGAGGAGGAGGAGGAGGAGGATGCACGTGAGGAGGAGGAGGAGGAGGAGGATGCACGTGAGGAGGAGGAGGAGGAGGAGGAGGAGGAGGAGGAGGAAGGGGAAGGTGACACAGACAGTCTGCACTCGCTCCCCCACTCGCGCGCCGCCTCGCCCCCCTCCGCCACACGCTCCACCTCTGAACAGTCGGTCCTCTCCGCCTCTCAGGGAGACGTGCTCAGCCCAAGTGACAGCTCAGGGACCACCAGCCAGGTTTGTCAACGTGTGCACGTGAAAACACACAGCCGATGTTCAGTGTGCGTCTGCATGCAGAGCTAACACTGTGTACTGTGCAGCCACACACACTCACACACACACACACACACAAACATACGTACACTCGTTCACTAATTTGCATACGCCATACTTCTTTCACATCTGTCCTCATTCTTTCCAAGATAATTAATTTCAAAGGTGAAATCAGCTTATTTACAAGTTTCAGTGTGACTGTTTTAAGTCAGGAGAAGACTTCTTCCTTTCAACTCCCTGACAAACAAACGCCCTCTCGTGCATATCTTTAGATGACAGTTAGTTCTTGCTTTTTTCTTTCCTTTGTGCTGTCTTCTGTGTCTTTATGGCCTTGTGGCGCTTTGTTGTGAATGAAGTGTTTCTCCCTGAAAATCTACATTTCACTGGATTTTTTTCCCCCCTCCATTGATACTGAAAAGCTCAGATTCGCAACACTGGTCCGATGTTCAGCAGAATGTGTACCTGACAGCTGGAAACAGCTGTGTTAGCGTGTGCGGAGCCCTCAGACCAGCCAGCAACTCAGCTTAAGCCCTTTGCCTTTTTTAGGTCGGTTACATAGGCTGAGTCTGTTACATAACAGGCACACAGGTTGAGAACTCCCCACAGCGTCACAGCTGCAACCAAACAACAGAAACGCTGCAGTACGTCGTAATCTCTTTTCTCCTCCTCTTAGTTTGTGGCACATGTAGGCTTTAAGATTCTTGGGGGTAATTTATCTTTACAATCAAAGGTAAATGTACGGATATATGCTGCAAAAAAACCTTTCACAAATCAGCAAAATATTAAATAAACCACTTAGTGGTATTTATTGAAACTGAAAAATCTGTCAAAATTAGGACAGCAATCTACCTTAATTCCAACTAGATTTAAAATCTGAAATATATATATATATATATATATATATTTATTTATTTTTGATTACTTTGCTTAGATATACAGTTTCTGCAATGAAGAGTGCTTTTAACCAGTTCAAAAAACACAACTAGGACTAATTGGGATCAGTTACCTTTTTAATATGCAAATGGTGACTGACAAGATTATTATTAAGAAAAAGTATATATTATATAACATATAATCATCCTGAAATAAGATAGTATTACTTTATTGAACTGCCATTTTTGCAGCGTATGCAATGCAAAATCCAGCAGGTTGAATTAACTTTTTGTTGATATTCTGAAATATTTTGAACATTTATAGCACTATTCAAGTTATGAATACTAAAGATATCTGGTTATGGTGCTGTTTGTTTTTGTCAACAGGATTTTTCAAAAATGTGGCAACCAATTTCAATGATATTTGATTGATTTTCTTTTCAGTATTTTCTCATGAACTACTGCAACGAAAGGAAAGAAATCTGGCGCATGTAACCCATGATTGTCTATCACCGCGTATATTTTGACGCAGATGAAACACTTGTTCTATTATTAAGATAAAAAATGTAGCAGCTTGTGCAGCCTTGACAGAAGTATGCACTCTCTGAGTGCTTTTTAGTACTTTCACATGTTTGAAATGGTTGAATAAAATCTAACATCAAGTCAAAGAAACTTTGTGGTCCGGAGAGGTTTGGCAGTTTGCGTGTGTCAGGGCTGCTGCTCCTGTTTTTGTCTCTGAGCAGTCTAGCCTGAACAAAAGCATGATCTCTGGGCATCTGGCACCCCGACACTGACGGATACATTATTAACACATCTTCATTCGAGGAAGATGATGGTCTGCTGGAATGTGCTGAAGCAGAGAGACAGAGACAGGCGGCAGGAGAGACAGAGGCTTTTACTTTTTACAGTACATCAACAGAGACAGCGTGATATCACACACACTTACAGCTTATTTCAGCCCTTCACATGCTCTCTTTTGTCAAGCAGATTTTAAAATAAAGAGACGATATCTTCCCTTCAAAGCACATAAATGGCTGAGATAATACGCAGCTATACACTCAAACCAAACAGCATCTGCGCTGTTCTGTAGCTCCATTTATTCTCCTTTCATCCAGCAAACTCCTGACCTCCATCATCAAAGAGAATAATCAACCGGTGAGTTAAGAGCAGCCGAGTCTGTGTTTAAACTCTATTCTCTTTCATTAGATATCTGAACAGTTGCAATTAAAAGAATTGGATCACAGAGAGCTGTGAAGTCATTTTCTATCATGGTGCTGACACTCATATGGAGGTAGAATAAATTATAAATTGTAATCTGGTGCAGTGCATGTAGAAGAACAGATGTAAAAAGAAGCGGGACCAGGATGTACTTAAACACCGAGTCAGTCATGCTGAATAGTGATTGTCCTGTTAATGAGACACACAAACATGGATCAATTTAGTATGTTTCTAGTCAGTTCAGCTGCCTCAAATCTGCAATTAGGAGCTTCAGCATCGGTTCTTTTAAACTGCAAAATTCAAGGTCATATCATATCATTTGACTCTGACAAACAGCACATGCTTTAAGTGGAGTGAGTTGATATTTAAACTAACTTAAATTAACTTCTGTGTGTTGATTTCTACTCAAACAGGAGCACGAGGACACTCCAACAGCGTCTCTCTTGAACCTGGAGCCCACTGAAAATATCTTAGAGGTAACACACATTTTGTTTTATTTTGACACATTAAAAGAACTGAATAGTGTTTATACCAGAAGATTATTGTGGGCTGATGAGGCTACCGGGGAATGCAGAGTGTGTTGGTGACCACAGCTCTGTGTCCCGTCTGGGTTGTAGGTCAGTCCGGCAACACAGAGGAGGATCAGAGCCTCGCTGTCTGATCTGGACAATGAAGAGGCGATAGAAAACCTCTCTGTCCGCCAGCTGAAAGAGATTCTCGCCAGGAACTTTGTAAATTACTCCGGCTGCTGCGAGAAGTGGGAGCTGCTGGAGCGAGTGCATCGACTGTACAGAGAAAATCAGCAGAACAGGAAATCCAGTAAGAATTCTTGATTTTAAGTTTTGTTTGTTTTTGCACCATTTTGAACTTCGATGTTCTGTATAATAATAATAAAAAATACCTATTTTCCTTTTTTTCTTTTAGTGGAAAATGTGAGCATAACTGCAGGTAATTATTGTTGTTTGATTATCATATTTCCCAGGTTTAAAATATGACATTGCCTTTTAATGTGAACACTGATTTTAACATATAAAATTAACATGCAAATGCAGCTAGCTCCCTCCTGTTATGTGATTTCAGTGCTGAAAGAAAAGTTTTAATTTGCTGCTTGAACATTGTTTTAAGTGAAAGGGTAAATTCACTGTTTCCTAAACTAATAGATTTTCTTTATTACTGCCCATTCTTATCTATAAAGTGGTTGCATATCCTCCACCTCTCTGCAACAGTGGAGTTGGAGGTAAGATGTTTTGATAAAAAGCCACTTCGCAGCACCCTCTCCATCTCCTCCATGAACACATACTGTACATCGCACTGATCATCTGATAGCAGTAAACAGTAAAGGCATGCTGCAGCATTTCTACCCACTTGATCCTTTATATCATCCTGCATATTATCATATTATGATCACTTGAGTCATTATCTCCTATCCTGATTCAGTGTCCACGTCCTGTCACTCCTGTTTCTTTTCCAGTGTGCATCATCTCATTTTATTCTGAAGGGCAGCCTCTCATCCTGTCATTAATGCACTCTCTAAGAGCTTTTACCTCTTGATGAGCCATCATTTTACTTCAGTGGCAGCATGTCTCCATCAGGTGTAATTACATTGTGAAGCTTCCTAGAGGCTCTCTTGTTGACATAAAGGGCTTGAGGATCATATTAGGCCACTTAATAGTCCTACATGTAGGGACAGCAGACAGGCTGCAGATGCATTGGCTTTTTTCGCACAAGATGTGAGCAGCAGGAGCCAGATTTAGTTCTGTGAGCTATCAGTCAGCAATCGGACATTAAACTCCTCTAAACCAGTGCACTGACATCATTTGCTGGATGGTTTTCTTTGGTTTGTTTGGTAGCACCGAATTACAATAAAAGTAACAGGCCAGTTGTTGTGAACATTTAAACATAGTTGCAAATGTTTTTTTCTTTTTCCCCTCCTCCTCAGTGGAGGACCAATATCATTATTAATCGTAAATAATATAATTATTGTTTTAAAATAATAAAAAAATATATTTTCTTCCTCTAACTACTCTAATCCTAATAACAAAAATTTTGTTAGTTTAAAATTCAGTAATAAAGACGAGCAAACCTCCAACAAAGTACATTCAAGTAGGTCACTTATTTTAGTTGATTCCGTCAGTTTATCACCACCTCTCTGTCAAGCATAGTTTTTTCCCTTCTAGTGGCATCTCTTATACTTGATATTTCCACTAAATGACGTGAAATCATACGTATCATGCAGTTTAAATAGTTCATTTTTAAGTTATTATCCATGTTTGAGTTGAAAATGAAAATATAAACATATTTTTGTTAAACTACCACAGTCCCACAATAGGCCTTATTGCACTTGGTTTCAGTTTTCAACATAACTACCTTTTAATGTATTACCACTAACTGATCACCAGTTGAAATTACATTATTTTGGTTTGTTTCAGAGATAGCTCCCGTCTCACATGTGCAAATTGTGCAACTAAACTGAACATTTAGCAAAGCAGTTTTGCATAGCAGGTCTGGAATTTTTCATATTTATTATCTGTGGTACTAAATACCAGCTAAAAGCCTGCTGGAGCGTAGGGATGGAGAAGAGAGGATCTACTGCTAAAGTCCAAACAGTGCTGAACGATGTGTTGATTATTGTCAGACTGCAGTAGCTTAAGTTGGACTGTACAACATCACTGAACTCCACACAGTTTAATGAGCCTGCAGAGAACCATTGTAACTGAAACAATAACTTTTCATATTTCCATCCACAGATGGTGTCAAAGCTCAGCTGGCGGCTGATGAAAACTTGTGTCGCATCTGCATGGACGCCATCATTGACTGCGTGCTGCTGGAATGTGGTCACATGGTAACTTGCACCAAATGTGGAAAGAGGATGAGCGAGTGCCCCATCTGCAGGCAGTACGTGGTGCGGGCCGTGCACGTCTTCAAGTCTTAAAACTCTGTGTGTGTGTGTGCGCGTGGCCCGAGCCCTGAATTCATCACTGAGGATGAACTGCCGTGCATGACGTCTCGCAGGGCCTAATGCTGCAGCAGGCGCAAGCAACTTCCCGGTCTTTGAAACCAGACTGTTGCCTCTTGCCTACCACGGTTTGTCCCCCCCTCCTCCTCCTTTACTAACTCATGTTCCAGTCCCACTTCTCCTCCCTGGTGGACCGTCATCAGCTGCACCGGGACACTCACTCTTTCTCTCTTTGGTCTGTTAAACACACAGCAGAAATCCCTGCCATCACTTTCTACTCTCTATTCCCTGTTTAGATTTTACTCACAGGAGAGGAGAGGAGAGGAGGTGGGTCCCATGGATACTTGAAGTGGATCGGGTTGTTCTGCACGTGAAGAGACGCAGTTGGATGAAAAATATAAGATCCCAGGGTTAGAGTCAATATGGTTTACACAGTCATGCCACATGACACCGTGTTGTCTCCCTCAGTGTTCTTTAGGATGTGCAATATCAGAAAAGAAAAAGAGACTTACATGTGTTTTTAGAAAATGTCTATTCGTTAATCCGAACACCACATGCACCGAGTCATCTCGTCTCACACGCAGGAGGGTGTAAGGTGCCAAACATCATGCCTTTGATCGATTTTTGGTTAAGATTTCACAGTATATGCATCTCATAACCAGCAAGCTTGGTGTGATAGTTTACTCTTTTTTCCCCCCCCGTTTTCTCAAATGAACTTTGGAAATAAAGTGTGTACAAGTATGTGATCTGTACAAGGATGTGATTTCTGCCATCTGCTGAAGACACGAACAGTAAAACCGCTGCCTGGTCACACCACGTGCTGCACTACATTCCTGTTGCATCTAGTGAGCGTGAAAGTTCATCCGTCACCTTTGAGACAGCAGTTTGACAAAAATAAATAAAATCTGAATTCAAGGCCCACTTACTAGCTTTTTTTGTGGGCTTTCAACCACATTTCACAGGCTTCATCAGCAAGTGGAGTTTGCTCACTTGTCATGGAGATGGGTCAGCTTACCTCAAGTGACCTAAGGTGGTCGTATATGACGGGGAGATCATGTGAATGGCCTCATCAGACTACGAGATGCAGCAGAAAGCTCCAGAAAAAGCTAATAAGTGGACCTTGAGTTCAGATTTTTTTTTGGACTACTTTTATCTCCGTTTTGAAGGCTCATTGCTCTTTCATTTTAAATAACTTCCACCAAGCAATACCATTTAGTTTCCAAGTCTACCAAGTGTCTTTCTTTGATTGTGTTGTCCGTTAACGTATCGAATCTTAGGTAGGTAACAGGTGCTACTTCCTCTTTTCCGAGTGTAACATCAACATACCGTTTGTCATGTTTTCAAGGCATCCTTCCAAATATCCACCACACAGCGAGAGGCAGAGGAAGCCTGGTTTACTTTGACCTGTTATGCAAATGAAACACTTTGTTTTCTTGTCATGAGATCCAGTTAACTCAGATGTCACTAAAATATCTGTACAGTATGCCTGTGGTATGTTTAAAAAAAAGCTGAACTGCTGTCAAGTGAATTGCATAGATAGCTTATATTGTTGTTTACTGATAAGTCATCAAATGTATATTTTTCCATTTATTTGGGAGACGACATTATTTAAAATTCTAATCATTACCGAGGTTTAAAAATAAAAATATACCGTTTTTCAGAATGTATCTCTGCTGGTTTTGGTCAGACGAGTTCCTCAGCCCTCTGATCATGTCACTCTCTCACCATTAAAGTTGCGTCAGTCATGGTCTCGCTTTCTAGCACTTTCTGTCGCCGTCTGCTTCAGATCCAAAACCGACACTGACACCATGCACTGTAACAACCACTGTAACTCTGTTTGTTGATGCTGCTGTTTCTCAAAGATGTCATTCATGGGCAGCTACAGTATTATCAGAGTAGGAGGTTATCGTGAGCACTCATAATCCTGGATCTTTATATTTTGGAATGTTGAACCTTTTTATTTTGGTAAACGAGAGAAAATGATTTATTAGATTCAATAAAATGCAGTACTACAAACCAGAAAGTAAAACCCTGCTCTTCATTTTGTAATTGGTCACACATTAAGCTTGATTTTGTTCACTTACAGCCAACTTAGTGGCATACAGTGAATTTTCACTTATAAAAAATAATATAAATCTAATAACGGCAATATTCCAGTATGAACATATATATATAACATACGTTTCTTATTTATACAAAATGCTTAAAAAATGGACCAAATGCACACACAGCTCAGTATTTAAAATGGATTTAATATCTCAAAGGTTGACTTAACTTTTCCTAGAGGCTTTACATGTACATTATGTACAGATTGAACATTTACAGTCATGTACTAAAATATGTCATGGAGACATGATTGTTTAATTAAAAAACAAAAAACAAAGTTTAAATGTAAACCTATCCACTGAACTGTATCAAGTCCTATTCAAAAGTTACACAAAGACTATTTCTAAAAAAGTTTCGTTTTCAAGAAAAATGCAAACCTATGAAATCATTAAACTGCCGAGTTCCAAGTTCCAACAGCAAAATTTGCAATTTTTATATCTTTAAATATTATGATGAATGAATTAGTAAGAACCGATATTTGTGAAAATGTTACTAATGCCATAAGTATGTTACCTTAAGACGTTTAAACTCAAAAGTCATAAAAAATGAAACTCTTATTTTTAAAAAAACAACCAGTGTTAATACATGTCTATTTCAGTGGAATCTCTGACTAAGAAAAAAGAACAAACAAAATCAATTTTGTCTTCTACATTTGCACAAATCTTTCAGGAAAGATGTTCTTAAATGACAGGTACAGATCTCATACTGTAGTAAAAAGAAACCACTGTATAATCTGTATTTGGTCTCAGCCTTGTGGTCAGAAGCTGATGTCTGGAGATTGACATGGATTTACTGGACTGATTCACTGATACTGAATTGATATGTTTTAAATAAATTATATATTCATCCCTGCCCTTGGAAACAGAATACATCACTAAGATATACTCAAATTTCTGGGGTCATGAGAATTTTGAAATATACAGAATAAACAAGTTCACAGGTGAAAATAAGTAGAGAAACAGTCCTTTTTAGTTTCGTTTTACCGATTACACTGAGTTACACGTCACTTCTGTCATATGGGAGAAATGACATCTAAAAGATTTATGCAAATTTAATATCCTATTCCTGGACTTTGTTGATTCTTTATTTCTTGCATGATTCAGCACTGAGTCTCATTTTTTTTATCATATGGAGTTCAGTTAATGACGGGAGTAAACAGATGGTTATATTGTTTAACAGTTACTAAATCTATCGACTGTGGTGTAAACATATTTCTTCGCTGCATGCAGTGCTAAAATGCTTCCTTTCACAAAGCACCAATAATACTAAAGAGTGATGGAGACTGGCAGAGAGTATGTCTACTATTACCCAGTTAACTAGAAGCTGTTAGCAGAATTAGCAGAACATTTTAGTGTTGAAGAATATACACGGTACACTGTATAGTGTATGTGTGAATACATTCATGTATTCTTATTTACTGTATCAGTGCAAATAACTTTTTAAACTTTGACATGGTATCAATATATGGAAAACAAAATGTACAGTACCCTTGTTGGATCAGAAACAGTAAAATAAAATGTAAAAACACCCACACAAACACAAGCTACCATCCTACAGTTTGGCAACAAATCCCTTTGCCTCTCAACAATAAAGAGCTTAACAGTAATGCCGATTGATTATCAATATCAATGGTATGATACTGTACAGTGGTGCAATCATACTGCACATAAATGTATGAAACACTTTCTGATACAAAAATATTACTCTATAATGCAATAAACTTTGCATTAGAACAAAAAATAATCTATAAACACCAAAAGATAATCATGATACAATACATAAACAATCGATATAAAGAAATAAATAACTTATAAACAGGTGCAAACAACAAAATTTCCATTTTTACATTCTGGCTTAGCAGCACAGCTTCCCTTTACATCAGTTTTACAGAAGCAGACTCCGTCTTTGTGTCTGTTTAGTGGTCCGCAGGTGTTTATGAAACACAGCGCCGCTCTGCACAAGCACACAGTCATCTGCTGCCTCCATGTGGACAGTAGGTTTACCATTCGTGAGCGTCACACTGTCTTCCATGCTCCTCTGCCTAACTGATCTTCTGCAGCAGTTTCTCCTCTATCAGTTCAAACTGCACGCTGACGGACATTTCTGCAATGAACTGGTCGCATCCTTCCTTGGTCACCTGTTTGCAGTATCGCAGGTCGATGTGACATATGCTTCCACAGCGTTTGAAATAGGTCAGCGACTGGTCTGTGACCCTGTTACAGACTGCGGGGAGAAAATGGGGTTAGAAAAAAAAAAGAACAAATTATGCGTAATGGGTCACCTGTACTGACATAAGCTATGACACACATGGATTAATCAACCCTTTAGGATATTCTAGGACATTCAATCCAAAGGCCTCATTGTGATGAGCACTGTTTCGGGATAAATGTGGAGACTGCTGCACCCGACAGAAAGCCAAAATGCTTTTGGCCAAAATGCTTTTGGCTTTCAGCTGTTTCCATAATTGCTCTTTGATTCACTGCTTTTAACATTTAATGGTACTTCAGAGAGACAACAAGTATAAGATCTGATTATTTTTAGCATTTGTGCATGAAATTCTATAAAAATTGATTTCACAATTTTTATTTAATTTCATGCCTCCGATACAACAACACAAAGTAGCACCACAAACTACAGCGTCTCTCAAACTGTTTCAATAAAAACTGAACATTAAAACCCTCATGAAGGTCAGATTTATTGCAGGATTGTTCTATTAGACTGCATTTGTTTTACTAAGGCGTGCCAAATAAACTTTCCCACATAAACATGCAGGTGTTTTAGATTTATTTCTTAGAGTACCTTCCAGACATACTTTGGTTTCAGGAGGAGTTTTTCAATAAATTCCTGTTGGCAACTCCTTTACCATTTGACAATGTAAAAATTTAGCATGTACTTTGGAGAATGTTATTTGTGATTAATGAGGTTGAACACTCAAAAAAAAAAAAAAATCGTATGGTCCTTTAACTAAAGAGAAATATTTTATTTACATCTATGGAATTGATGTATAAATTAACTGAAAGTATAATCCACTGTGGATAGAAATAGCAATTCAATACATCAAATAAATTCAGAATTTAGCCATTAGGGGGAGCAAGTCAAATGCAGGCAGACTTACAGCCAACAAAGACAGGCTCCTACCTGACAGGTTGATGTCAGTGAGCGAGTCTCTGGTGGTCGTCCCTGCAGCGGTCAGGATGTTGACGGACTGGTCGGTGACGTGGTTGCAGTAGCTGAGGTCCAGCTTGGACAACGAGGGCATGTAGCGTATGATCAGGCGCAGAGACGTGTCTGTGATGTCCAAGCCTGCCAGGCGCAGGTCCTCCACATTACGCAGCTTACTCCTGTTGTCTAACTGACCTACAAAGGTTTTTAAAAAACAGAGGTAAGGGGATTAAAAGTAGAGAACACATATAGTAAATATGTCTGAGCATATGAATTAGCCTTCTGCAAGATGTTTGAAACAAAATCATGATAAAAGGTGCTATTTTGTAGTTATTTCACTAATTAAATTAAAGGATAAATCTGGTGACAATCTATATTTTTCATGTTCAACAAATCCCATGAAAAGACCAATACCAACAATTAAATGACCCTTCTAACAAGTATTAGCTGTGTATGCAAAGCCTGATGTAGCTTATTCCTCTGTGCCATAGAGCTCCATTGTAATTAAAAACACATTAAAGAGCCACACTGTTGCACTGGGTGACACGATCCTTCATTACGATAAACACGGGCACTGTAGTTTATTTTGAGTTAATCCCACATACACTGTCCTGCTGCTGAAAATAATCACGAGGACCAATTATTTATTGATCCGTGGCTGAAAATAGTCCCCAAACAAATGCACTATTTACTCCTGTTTGAATAACTTTTGCTAAAAACTGCAGTGCCCAGCTGTTTTAGGAAATTATTTAGCCTTTATTAAAAATGAAACTATTTTTTTACATTTGATACCCATTTTTAAATATTTATGTCTTCAGCAGGAATTTTTGGGTTTGGGACTGAGCACCACAAACAGACTGGGGAAGTTGTAAAGTACTAAGAGACAGACTGATGCATTAATGGTTTTGGTCTTTTCATGGGACAATAACAAAAATATAGAATATCACTAGCCTTATTCTTTAAGTTTATGTACTTATCAGCTGATGCATTGACAGATTTGGCCACTGCGGAACAATCCAGTTACTTTAAATGTGTTTACATTTGACAACAATTAAGGTGAAGAACCACAAAGCCTTGAAAGTAACGTGTACAATACCCACTCCTTTCATTAATTTCCTATTACTCCATGTCCATGCTCACTCAATCAGCCAGTAAAGCCTCAGACTGTTTAGACAGTGTGTGTGTGAATGGCAGGTTGGCACCTGGCCTGTTATCTGTAGGAGGCGACAGCAGGTCCCTCATCTGGGCATCTTTCAGTCCCTCCACCCACTGAACATCCAGAGTTCTCAGAAGAGGACAGCTGGAGGTGCAAAGAGCAGAGACCGCCACCCAGGAGCATCCTGACAACAGCAGCACACGCAGACCTGTGGGGACAGTGAGGACATACAGAACCTCATGTTGGACTCTTTCTAAATGAAGCTGCAATGCACTGATCTTCTGTAAATGTTACAACATCTCTTCTATGTGGCCACAAGCAGCAACACGGCAAGCTAAATATACTGCAGACTCATTACTTCAACATTACTGCAGTCTGTTGAAGAAATGTGCCCTATTTTTCAGTGTTTCCGTCTCCAGAGTTTTAGTTAATCTGAGGTCACAAAATAAACCAACAGAGAAGCAGTGAGTATTCTTATCTAATTAGCTGAATGATCCAACAAAGACATTTATAAATTACAAAGAAAGGCATCTCAAGTAAACCATCTAAATTCAGGAGCCTCTGGGGATACAATTATCCAGATGGAGGAGCCATATGGGAACATATGGGAATGAACATGAACTTCCTAAAAACTGCACATGCTACATAAACCCACTATTTTATCAATACCTGAAAGAGTAATCTAACTGCCTTCAGTACATGCAGTTTTGCAGTCTTCATCAAGGCAAATATGTTGAGTAAAAAAATCTGCAAAAAGGCCTTTATTCACAGTTTAGAGGACTTTAATGTTTCCCTATATTTTACATAATATGGCTAATCTGGTTAAATTACTGCATGTGCTAATGGATACCACTGTAAGGTTGTGTCAAGGTGAGTGACCATGTCTCCATATCTCTACAATTAACATGTCATAACCACTATATATAATAACCACTAGGAATAAAAGCCGAACATTTATAATTTAATTATCCACCAAGTAGGAAACTGGAGTTCTTCTTTAATAAAACCTTCAGTTTATTCCATTTAGTTTTTTCATAACAGTTTATCCTTTCAACCAAAGTTGTCATTAGAATAATTATGTAGTAAGATTAACTGAATTTCAAAATGATCTCTGGCAAAAGGCCATCAGATGAAACTAATGCACACAACATTGTCCACAAGAGCACTCTGATTTCCCTACAAGAAATGCACCTCATCTCATTTATTTTCTTTTCATAAAAACACAAACACAGTGCAGTGTGCTGCCGGCTGAATGTATTCACCTGGCAGTCGGTTGATGAGCCAGCTGAGCTGTTTCTTGGAGATGTTGGTCCAGCTGAGGTCCAGAGCTGCTGGCTGTCTCCGGATGATACCGCTCAGCATGAGAGGAGTGATGGACTTACAGCGGTTCAGATTGATGTGCTTCCAAAGCCTCTTGTCACAGCACCTGGTGAGACACACAGCGGATATTTACAGACGGCTGTCGTATGATGAAGTGTGGAAGACACGTTTTCAACTCCACAGTACATCTTGTACTCACCATCTGTTCCAGGTCCTGCAGACACGCATGCAGACACAAAGATCTCTGTGAGTCAGGTGACTGAATACTGTCATCCACATCTCTCTTCGCATCACGTGAGCTTCACCATCGTTCAGCGACAGTCTGTCGGGCGGGGGGCTGATGGGAGGGGGCCGGATCACATGGCGCTCCATTTGGATACATTTTGGCGGTGACCGGCAGGGGAGTGGACGGGGGCATATCGATGTGATCGGAGTGCTTCTGTTCCAGCTGAGTGGTGAGTAACCACGTGGCGTCTCGTTCACCTCCCGCCCCCTGTGCCGCAGCCAGTCGCCCAGGTCGCCGCTGCCGTTATTAAGAGGCCATCTAGGCTTTTGGTCGTCTACTTCGTTCTCAGGCTCTGATTTTACAGGCCTGTGGTTTTGATTGGCCAGGCTGTCCTCCGTTTTCAGTGGCCGTCTGTTTTGATTGGCCAGACCTTCCTCCATTTTAAGGGCCCTGCGGCTCTGATTAGTGGTCGAGTCCTCTGTTTTTAGTGGTTTACGGTTCTGGTTGGTCACAGAGTCCTCATTCTTCAGTGGTCGTCGATTGTGATTGGCTGGGCTGTCCTCTGTCTTCACTGAACCGTGGTTCTGGTTGGAAAGACAGTCCTCTGTCTTAGGAATCTCCTGGTTGAACTCTTTGCTCAGCTCTTTGTTGGGGAGGCGTCTGCGCTGATGGCGAGCCTTTAGCTGGGCTGAGCACCTCTCCGGAGCATCTCCTGATTCGCCGCTTGGTCCAGCTCTGGGAGAGTTGGAGGAGGATTGGTCACTTTCTCTGGCTGCAGATGTTCTTAGCAGTGGACTTAACAGGACCTTGGCTTTGTCGTCTGCACTACTGTCTCTCTCCTTTGTCACTGTCTCCTCTCCCTCTCCCTCCTCGTCTTCTTGGTCCTCATCATCATATTCATTTTTCTCCTTTACATGAATCCTGTCCAAGGAAAACCCATCTTCGTCATGCTCCTCCTGGTCGTCTTCTTCATCACCGTGATCATTCTCTGTCTTGATTTGCCGCAACAGCTTCGGAGTCAAAGGATCATCCAGTTTTGAAAGCTTCTTCTAAGAAAAAATAGAACATAATTATCTCTTTTAAAGCAGTCTGAACTGTCAATTTATTAGCGTGAATTTGAGAGTATTCTATTACCTTTTTGCATATTCTAGTTTACAGTATATTCTCTTTTCAAGAGAATTAAGGGAGCTCGGAATGAAATGCTGACATACTGTCTCGACTCAAAGGTTGAGAAACTCTTCGATGTCTTCTCCCTTTGTAATATTCACAATAAGCTGCACTTTGTGACAATATTGTTCTTCCTTTGCAAATTACACACAGCGTGACGCAGTGTAATAAAGCCTGGTAAAAATAAAACACATGGATCTTACATCAGCAAATTGAGTTGGTCCTGTTGTCATGGAATTGAAGAATTGATTACACTTTTTCTGAGCTCTTTAAGGAAAGGAAAGTCATGAGAAGTTTGTGATATGATCACAACTTGTAAAATAGCTACTAAATGGATACTAAAATTATTTTGTCAAATGGATTGTCTCTCAATTAAACAAATTTCTTCTTCTTAATGCAGCCAAGAACGTGATTCATCTTAATGCCATTACAATTAACTACAATAGAAATGCTAAAAATCTCAGCATTGGTTTTGATTCAATCAGCTATTATAGGGTCTACAAATCTTAAATTAACTATATCAGTGATATAATTAATATAAAGGACACTCTCCCTTAAAACAAATTACACACCAGCAGCAGAAAATAAAATGGTGTTTCACTTCATACTGTTAGAACATACATTGAAAATAATGTTATTTTACAGACATCCAGAGTAACTTGATTTATATATGAGATTATTAATGCCATTTATGACCACTTTATTCAGTATAACTTATAAGATAAGGGTCTTACCTTCTTTTTCACAATGACAGGTTCATCATTGGTGTCAAAAAGTTTCCTCTTTTTCCTTAGTGGGTTGTCCTCAAGCCTTGGTCGGGGCGTACCATCCAGACACAGCAAGGGGGGACGTTTCTTTGGAGGCTCTTCCTCTTTCCTCTTGGGGCATTCCTCCCGCTCTGCCTTTCTCTTCACAGCAGATGTGGTAGTCAAAGCAGTAACAGTTGCTGTAGCCACCATTGGCGGGTCAGGCTCCTCTTTTGGATCCCGGTTTAGCCGTGGTTCTTTCAGCAGGGAGCCAGGAAGGTTTGACGCATACTTAAACCCTGGCCCCCTTTTTTGCTTTGAGGCCAAAAGGTTAGAAAAAAAGAGAGCACAACTTTATTTCTCTTGTTCTGAGATTCTGAGACAGAGTCAAATGTTAAATCATTTCATGATTCAGACACATACAGATACTTACTTTCCCTGTTTTTCCAGCATGGTTGCACTTTGGGCACTCCCAGCAGTTTGGCAACTCATCATTGACAACTCCGTTTGAATCTTTTACCTGAACAACAGGAGTACATAGAGGGCCAGATTTATTAAGGCTTTTGCACCTGATTTGACGCATTCTACCCCAAACACATTGCATTCTCATTGCATACGGAAGGATCACACAAAAAATAGGAGGAGACATGTTAGCAGAGGTTGATTATGTATTCCACTGGATTTACTGAGGTCACGCTGTCAGTTTTGCGGGTAAAATTCTATGCCTCCGAAAAGGAGACGTAAACACAGCGCAGATGGGATTCACAAGATCGCATTAAATATAGGCTTGTATATAACTAAAAAACAGATTATTAGAAAAAAAAATGAAGCAATTAGGCTATTATTAATGAACACAATATTTGATTCCCGTAAAGCAAATGAATAGTGGTCGGATGCTGTGGTTTGTGTTCATCAAACTTGAATTTGAACTTCACCATCAACGGAAACACTTTTCTTTGTTTTGTTTTGTTAAGACATTTAAGTGTATGTTTGGCTGCTAACTATCTATATCAACCACATCTTCACCTCTACCCCCTCCGTCTGTTTGTCTCTCTCTTTATAATAATATATTTTTATGAGTAATATTTGGTGTAACTGCTTTTCTAAGGTGGGGTTGGCCAAAGTAAATATTTTGTAATCAAGACCATTATGTTATCATTTCTTTTCCGAGCTTAGTGATCTCATAGAAATCCCACCTCTGAACTGTGACTATGAGCTCTCCTTCACTCACAGAGTGCGTCTGGAGGTTCAGTACCAGGCGCAGTCCAAGAGCTGACTGTGTAAAGAGCTGCTGTCTTAGTAAATCAGGGGCTGAATACACACAGACTGCAGCCACAAACTCAATGAAAACCGCAGTGCACATTTGCGCAACGCCGTTTTCTTAGTAAATCTGGCCCAGAAACTATTAGATAGTAAAACACAACTATGAAAAGAAACAATAGCTCAGTCATTCTAAGAATGTAGTTCATGGTGGCAATATTCAATACATACTGACACTGGGTAATTTACCTTAAGACAGTTAGGATGAACAATCTCATTGCAGATGGAGCACTCCATGAGCATAAGGTTAAACTTCTCTTCCTCATCCTCCACTGTGTCCTCTTTCCCTGCCTCTCCACAGACAAGACACACTGCTGTGTGGGGCAGCACAGGCTGGAGAAGAAAACAGAGGCTTGAAGATTACACTGCTGTTTCAAATGAATATCCTCTTTTCTTAGAATCCTTAGGAGTTCACTTAATTCTAGTCCTGTATTTTACATCAGTGTAGGAGCCAGTTTATACAGAAGAATAAGATATATTCTGTTGGTACTGTTTTCTTTAATTATTGTTGCCCATTCAAAAATCACTGACAGCCTTGTATTTGTAGTCTGCCACCATAATTTATATTGAACATTTTATTTGATTTGCATTATATTCACTGAATACAATATGTCAAGAACTTAACAACTCCCAACTTGTTTGTTGAGCATCGTCAGCTAGCAAACAAGCTAGTTGCATTACCACCAACAAATAGGCAGATGTGGCACAACAGACCGTGATGAACTGTGGCATATACTTAGCTCTGAGTACTGCTCCGAAGCAGTATTAGGGTAAGTGTACATCAAGGGTGGGCTAAGCATATTGGCATATCTTAAAATGGGACACAGTTGCTAAAGAGCTTAAGACCGCAAGTGTGAGATATTGGGAGAGATACCAAGTCTCTCTCACTGTTGTTTATAGTGGTCAATCATTCAAACTGAATCGTTGTCAATGTCTATATATGTTGCAGAAGCAATCAAAGTCAGTCTCTCTACATGTCTCTGTCCATGGTGCTGAAACATTCAAACATAGTCTTTGTCTCTCTCTCTCCCCATGGCCCTCTGTGACTACTGCTACAGCTGCTATTACTTCTGCTGCTGCTACTACTTGCAATATTAGTATTAAATCATGTCTATTGTGTCACTACCATAGCAACCACCTGGAAGCACCCAAGCAATCACCTTTGCACTGCCCTAGCAACCATGTTGAACACGCTAGCAACACCCTCACAACCACATGGACATACCGAAAATCAAGTATTCAAAATCAAAGGAAAGCCACAACCATTAAGCAATCATTAAAGGGATAATTTGAGATTTTGAGAAATACACCTAGAAGATAGATACCACTCGCATATCTCTACGCTAAATATGAAGCTAGAGCCAGGAAGCGGTTAGCTTAGCTTAGCATAAAGACTGAAAACAGGGGGAAACAGCTAGCCTGACTCTGTCCAAAGCTTAAAAAAAAAAAACGTTCACCTGCCAGCACCTCTAATGTTCACTGACTAATGTGTCATATTTCATTTGTTTAATCCATACAAAAAAACAAAATTTAAAAACGGCAAGTTGTGGGGAGGTTACGTGCTGGAACCATTTCTTGGCCAGGTGCAGTGACTTCCTAAAGTCTTTGCTGGTTGCCTGGCAACCTCATGGTGATGACAAGACTCCAGGAAATCACAGAGAAATCATTTCCAGTTTTGTGTAGATTAAACAAACAAGATATAATGTGTTAATTAGGGAGCTCCAGAGGTGCTGGTAGACTGATTTTGTTACCTTTGGACAGAGCCAGGCTAGCTGTTTCCCCCTGTTTTCAGTCTTTATGCTAAGCTAAGCTAATCGCCTACAGGTTGTAGCTTCATATTTAGCATACAAACATGAAAATGGTTACGATCTTCTAATATAACTCTCGGCAAAAAAGCGAATAAGCGCATTTCCCAAAATGTCAAACTACTCCTTTAACATCGTGGGTATCACAAGAATTCACAGGGAACATTTTGAACAATGAACTCACTGCAATGCACTGCCTCATGATGCAGGACTGTTTCATACGGCCCGGCCCACCAAACTTCTTCATGTCTTTACAGAAGTGGCACTCTCCGCACTCCGTCCGCAGGCATGCCTCACACTTCCGACAGCGCGTCCTTCTCCTTCTGGCACCAGATGTTCCCCGACTAGCTGACAGCTTGACTGCTGATGCAGGAGAAGCTGCCATCTTAGGTTTCGGCCGGTTGGGAGGCCGGGGCTAAAAGGATAAAGAGGATACAGTGTCAAGTGCCTAAAATGAATAGCCAACAAATATTACACAAACAGGCATCTAAAGATCAGATGAATTAGAATAGTCAGTAGTCGAACATGGCAAATACTACAGATACTAAATGGTCAACAATATTATCAATTTGACAATTCAGTGATTTTTTTTTAACCAACATTTCAGATTTAAGTAAAAGAAAGGCATTATGCTCTGAAGAGCACCTCAATCTAATGTTCTGAATTACATTGCATTTCATTTAATAATGGTGCTATGGCTCAATAATAAGTACTTACAATCATGTTATGTAATAAGAAAAGATCCAAAACATGCTGTTAAATTCATCAGGGGTCAGTGTTATGGTGGATGTAGGCGGTACTGCCTAATCCTGTCTTTGCTCTTTTGTAAGTCTGGGTCAATAGTTCCAAACACAGACACATGCCAAAAAGAAACAGCACCTGCATCCATATATGCATACACATATAATACATACCCACAAACACAAATGTGATCACAGCATGCTGTGTATAAAATCATTTTTCATGGCTGTTAAAGCACAGGATCCAGGAGAAAACAAACACATCAAGAATGTCCCTGGAGACATCTTCCAAATTTAGCGCTCCCCTTGCTTGCATGTTTCTACTTCAAAGAGAAACTGCACTTTTGGCTATTTCACACATGGATCACTAGGAAGCATTATTCTGTGTTAGGGGGCTCGCAGACTGATATATTATACAGTACACATTAAATGTGCTCTATTTAATAGAACTGGGTAATGGAGATGAGATGCCTTTGATCTCCATCATTATTGTTCTTGTGTTATATATTCTGCTCCTTCTCAGGCTCAGAAGCCAACCACAACAATGTATTTTTAACATGCGAACCACACGTGAAAATGCTACCAACCGTGCAACATGAGAAAATATGTGGCAATGTGTGAGATGAAATACACAAGAACAAGGAGTGCAAAAGACTGCAGCTCTTGGAAATGAAGATCGGATTTCTTTAGTTACATCGGCAGTGCAGATTTTCCTAGCGTCAGCATAGCAACAGCCACGTCCCATTCCCTAACAGAACAGTCTATGACACACAGACTTGTAACCAATAAGAACTGTAATGAGACTCTCTAACAGAAAAAGAAGCAGGCTCAATCTTAGGCATATTACAATCATTTATTCAAACAAATGCAGTGAAATAGAATGACATAGGTAGTCAGATATGTGGTTACCAGACAGGATTAGAGTGAGATATTGGGGGGGTAGGGCTTGTGCAAGCTGCAGTGGACTGTTGTGGGGGTATTCGTGGGGATTACTGACAGGAGGTCTGTTCCAGAAGAACACTGAATAGATCCAAATATCACAGGAAAAAGACTGTGCTGTAGCGTAAGCACCATGATCTGTAACCCAGCTTTTGCCAGGTCCTACAAGCATGAGACAACAGGTTAGAGTTATGATCAATGTCAAATCACATTAAATAACAGGTAGACAGACACTGCACTACTGTCTTTATTACTGTCTGATTACACCTGTAACTTAAACTGCAGGTGTAGAAGGCAAATGAAAAGATACCTGAGATAGCTGTCCATATTGTCCCCTAAATCCCCTCTAAACCCCCCCTCAGTCTGCTAAGTGTGTGATCTCTAAAGCAGATATCCCTCTGATGCTCAGAATTAAATGACAGGAGAGGCTGACAACAACACTACCAGAGAAATCAGCTGCCTCTCAGTCTTAGTAACTGCTTTGTCTGTCTCAGATACAAGTGTTTTTTTAACAATATATCTTGACCAGAAAATGTGGTAGGTTCAGTCTTTAGTTTAGCATTAGTAGCTGTCATATACACACCTCTTTAAAGCACACACGTGTCCTCTTTGTACAGGAATAAGGACAGTAACAAGTAACCAACTAGTAATTTCTTGGCTCTTCAAAGCTCATTCAGCTGGGAAACATTAGCAGACTCTAATGTTCATTGACACAGCCTTGAAACCTCTTGAGCTACTGTGGAGAACAGTGGAAATCAATTACTGTGGATGTACTTAACATCACCTTCAACACACACTGACAAGGCAGCGCATACTGAGCACAGACTGCAGAAACAACAGGATTTATCAAAGCAAAAGAAACTCAGCAATACACACAACACTGTGGTGTCCAAAGTCTATACTGACATAAGCAGACAAACACACTGCCCAATTTTTCTGACGTTTCTCAAATTATTGACCAAAATTCATGATTTCTCTTTACCTTGTCTAGAAATACATGTGGAAACAACTGACTTGGCAAAAAAATTGGGTTCACAAGTTCCTGGAGGGATTACTTTCCTGTTAAGCTTTAGAGATGGCATATGTTGTCAAGCTAAAAACCTGTGATTGCTCGAGCAGACAGTGTGTAGCGTTTAGCCCAGGTTTTACATGTGGCAAAAGGAAAGTGGAACAAGTGTTACACACCAACTCATATAAAACCTCTGGAGTGTACAGTTACTCAGAAGCTGAGGACTGAACAACAGCAACAGCGTCAATCAGTTAGAAAACTCCTAACAGAGCTGCGGAGATGTTGAGAATATACTGTACAAGCAGGTTATTCGGGCAGATAAATTAAGATGCTGAACTTGGAAATATTTGGCTTTTAGGCTACGCTACCTAAAATCTTAATAGTTACTCAGCCTGCTGTGGACAACTTGCATGTACTTCAACATACAGTGTGCTACATATTAGCCCTGATATTGGCATATTTCATTGATTGTTCAAATAGTTGAACTGTGACACCAAGAACAGGTACATTTACATGGCCAGAAGAAACAAAACTGAAAATGATATTTGTCAAAAGATCAAAATAGACTCATCTGCAGTCAGTGATTTTCAAATTGAAATGCAGCCACAGAATTAGTGGAAGGGGGTGTGGCTCAGAGTTAAGTAGGAAAAAAAAAATTTAAATAAACGAAACACATTTCTTGCTGTGTAAGCAGGTCTCATCTTGGATCTCCCAGCCATTTACACTGAACAATATTGAACATTCCTTTCATAATGCCTGATTTCTCATTAACAATAACCTTTTCTGTGTTACTGTCAAACATATTCTAACGTGCACATATGATGCTTTTAGAATCACACCATGAAAGATTCATATCCTGCATCTACGTGAATTCCCATTCCTCTGTTTCTCTGCTCTGAAACAACCAATAGCAGCCCTGAGGCTCTGAGCTACATAAACACAGCCTTCTCCTATTGCTGGTTTTACCTGACAAAAACACACAAGCATGCACGTGCGCACACACACACATACACACAAACAGCAAACCTATCAAAAAAAACAAAGGGCAAAAATCAAAGAGGAAGCACAGACTGAATCAATGCATTTCTCTCCAGGTAGCTCCATTTCCTCGCTGCCCTGTGATGCTGCACACTGCTCTGTTTGGCACAAGCATTCCTCTGGTGGCCTCACTATGCCTGCCTGCAGGGGTTTGGTGTGCTAACCTGCTCAGAGTCTGAGTCGTAGTCCTCATCATCAGCGCTCAGCGACATGGCCATGGCTGCTTTTCACACGCCGTCCAGCTCACAGCAAACTGACATGGCTGCAGTCTCCTCCTCCTTCTACTCCTGCTACCGCTGTCTGGCCTACAGCCCTCCCTCCTACTCCAAAGCCCCACAATACCACAAGCAGATGTAGGAAACACAGACAAGCCTGCCTCATTAATATGGATCGACTCCCTGAGAGAGAGGAGGGGTGTTGGGAGGCACAGGGCCAATGGGAGGCTGCGGTGCATCAGAATATGTACCGGGGGACTCTGCCTCTATCCAATGAGGAGAGACAATGCAGAAAAGGTGTTGTCATATTCATGAGGAGTATCACAGGGAGAGGAGAGCAGGCTCCGCACAGCCAATAGAGCCAGATGGCATCTCATTACAAAAGGCAAACACAAAGAGGCCCCACAACCAGCAGCTGGCCTTTGGGGGGACGGGTGGGGGTGATCCATAGGGTCCATGAAACCAACAGAAATCCATTCCATACATTCATACACAACACGTCCCATCACCCTTAACACCCGCCTGTTACACACCTCATGCATTTGTTTTGACAATAAATTATTAATAGAAAATTAAAAAGCATGTACAATATATAAAATATAAAACACATATTCAATTATCTTAAATAGAGTCAAACATGCAAACACACTTTACTAATTAAAATTCACATTTTAGCTAATTTTGGCTAACATGCCTGAGCACATACTGTATTTTTCACCACCATTATATAATCAACTCTCCACATTTTTATATTATAATGCAATGCAAGTGTATCATTTCATTAAGTATTTTGACCTTTTCACACTACGTATTAGGGAAAATGGAAGAGTTTTATTTTTTTATGTAAAACCCTTGATTTTGTCCTTCTCAGAGCCTCCTGCTTAGCTCAAGACATAATGAAATCAAGAATGATACATTTGATATATTATATCAAATGATGTAGACACCAAAGGCAATTCAAACCTGCAAGTGTTTACAACTATTTAACAGTTTTATAATATCACAATTTCACATGGACTTTGTCTAAGGAGGTATTTTGTTGAGCATACTGATGCCCAAAAGGCACATGCATAAGTAGTACTTAAGTAATGAGCATCTGCACTGACTGAAAAATATGACTGCAGGAGAAAAAGTGCAAACCATAAAAACAATGACTGTACATTTGTTAAGTCAAAATTATGCAAATAAGTAAATTTACTGCTCTAGGGAAGGAGTGCAATGAGTGTTGGAGCAAGAGAGAGAGGAGAGAATACGAGGGACTGAAACTGATGAGAGGAGACTGAGGAAAACAATAAAACAGTAAGAAGAGAAAAAGCTCCTCCCTTAAAAGGTAAACAGAAGAATAATGTCAAGCATGGACGTGTAAACAATAGAATTTAGAATCCAGTATTGATATTGAAAACCAGATCCTTCTTTGACAATAAGTCAAATGTATCAAACGCAAGATTGTATTTGCAGTTGACTTTACAGTATGACATTATTTGTATTGTTTCATACCGTTACTGGTTTTGAGCCATCACTAACCAGAGTCACCAGCAGGCTGTGGCTGAATCATCACCTCTCACTCAATGTACTTCCTTTAAAAAATAAACTGCACTCTACACTTGCACTGGACTACAAAGGCTGTCTTCTCAATATACCTCCATAAAAGTAAAAAAAATACTTAAAATGGCTCCATTCGTGTTGCAGACAGTGCAAAGAGAATTTCACAAAGCTGACCTTTCAGGTGAAAAGTTCAGAAATGTTGTTGCACCACAAAGTCAAGCGACATGTGCATGAGATCAAATCTCTGTCCATCACTATAATATATAATTACGATGATTTTTCTATTATGTTAAGTGATGTATCAAGCCCCAAATAAAGATTAAGAACAATGTTTGGTGCAAAAGCAATTAGAAAGTCTCACACTGCATAGTGCATTACCTTTATAGTTTTCTTGGGCCAGTACACCACAGGAACTCCAGTGATCGCTAATTTGGGATCGTCATCAGCATGTTCTTTTAAGACAACCTAGACAAGCCACAGCGAACAAATAAAAAATAAAAGAGAATTCTGTCATGTCTATTGAATGGTATATATTGTGCGAACTTGTTAATATGTCGTCATTTTTGTTTCTTACCTTCATGTCATCCAGCAGGGCTTGTGGGTTCTCTATTCCTTCTGGAACACATTTCTTATTTTCAGGGAGTGACTCCAGCTTCTCAACCAGCGTTCTGAGTCCGCTCAGTTCAAACTCGGTCAAATGTGTCCATTTATTCTGAGACTCCGAGGCTGGAGAGTCAGAGGGGGTTTGGGGGAAATCTAGAGAGGTGGAGCCAGGATTACAGCTGTCCTCAGAGTCAACAGACAAAACAGCTTTGAGGTGTTGACCCTTCCGGTTGTCCGGAGAGCAGGGGCCATCCTGGGCAACTCTCTCAGATTTTTCACCCTGGTCATCCCTGACCTGAGTCTCACATGAGTCCTCGTTCATGTCCTGGCTCCTTGAGTCAGAGGAGGGGCTCTCTGTGTCGGCCTTTGTCTCATTGTCTGAAGGGACAAAATGAGAGAAAAATAGCTATATTAAATGACTTATTATGTCTGTCCACATTGTATTTTCCTTTGTATTGGAAGACTGCCATCAGCTGCAGAAAAAATAGAACAAGCAAGAGCAAATAATGATCGAGCATGGCGCTGAAACAGCATGCATGGCATGTTTGATTGCAAACACAGCAGGTAATGCCAACTCTTGTGTATGTACAATAGTAATGAGCAAAAAGATTTTTTTTTTTATTACTTTAGGAGCACCTGGGAGGATATTCCTACATTTATTCATAGCTTAACAAGTGTTAGCCAGACTTCAAAACAGACTTTGTTCTTGTGTCCTCCAGCAGAAACAACACCAAAGATGCCTATTTCCTCACTATATATGGGCAAAGAACTCCACGGTCCGTACACCACCCCTTTAAATCTAATCCTAATGACTTCACAAGTGAAATAAAGCTATGTTCACAAATGGAATGAGACTATCTTTGTCTTAGAAATAATTATATGCGTCTAAAATGCTGCTGCAGAGCCTGTTAGAATGCAGCAGGACAGATGGAGAGCAGAAAGGTTATTCATTAATAAATTTCATAAGAGATTTAATAACTTGAGAGAGCTAATTACTGCAGTACAAGATTTTTAACAGTATCCGGGGAAACACAAGAAGATATTACAAAACAGCTGTATTACTTAATTTCACTCACCCATTACTACAGGCTCTTTGCGGATCTCCTGAGAAAAGTAGGACCGTTTGGTCAGGCAGTGCAGATACCTCTCCAGGACGTACCAGCATATCTCACAGTAGAAGGGGAAACGGAACTTGGAATGAACCTGAAAACAGGGACAAAATTAGCATCAGTGTAACCTTGAAAAACACCTAATACTTACATGCACTCAGGTTATCAAATTATTGTTGATTTCTTAAATGTCATGTAATCAAAAAGTCCAGTTTACTTAATCAAAGGGTGGTTAACACAGCTAGATTTCTGTAGGTAAAACCTGATTTCTTGCCCATAATAAAACCAGAGTTCCGTCTGTGTTTGTATCTGTATCTCTGGCAGCAACAGCAGTATGAAGAGATGACAAGGCTAAGAGATTATTACTCTATGACTCCAGACACTGTCCTCTCATGCACACAAACATGCACACTTCTTCTGGAACAAGCGGCAATCTCAACTGGCTTAAGTTCCTCAAGATATGATTATTACTCTTTTGAAATAAAACAGCTATTTTAACTTTTTGCAAAAATATGACCTAAGAGTTTTCTAATATGGACTTTGGTGTACCACAAAGTACACCACACTGATATCTTAAAAGAAGAATTATTTTCTTAAGAAAAACAAATTAAATACAGAATTTACACATAAAGTGATATTGCCTTCCTCCGTTTGAAGGTGGTATTAAAATGTTTTTGTTTCCCCAATTCAAAAATATATTTACAATATATACACATTTACATTGAAATTTTTTTATGTTTGATAACTAACATTCATGGCCAGCGCCTCTCAAGCTACCAACATTTTACAACACACAAACAGGTATTGCTTTTGGTCTCCCACATATCTTCCTAACTTTTACTTTTTATATGTACTATTTATATGCATTGTCATTTTGTCACCCCAAATAATTTGCCCTTTGACTCTTTTCCCTCATTTCTCTTTCAATCTCCACCGATTCTTCCTCCACCTCTCTATCATCTCTCATTCTCCTGTCTCTTGCAGGTGAACTCTTCACCTTCCCCCAGTTCTCCCAAGAGATTAAATTCATCCCAGGTAGCGTTTACTGTATTGCAGTGCAGGTCAGAGTTCAGCCACACATTGGAGAGTGCTGCAAGACCTCTACCTTAGTCCTATTCTCTATCTCATAGATGGTGAGCTGCATAGGAATGTTGAAGCTGTGCAGAATGTTGCCTCCAAACACCAGTGTGTCCTCGGGAGTGTAGACAGCATGAATCCACCCTTAATTACAAAAAAGCAAAAGTGCAGCACATATATAACAAGATAAGGAACATAAAGAGGATTCATGCAAAATAACACAGCCGAATATACTATACTATAGTCAGGTAAAGCTTAGTATTACTGTTCATTGAAGTGGCAGCTAATCTTTTCCTGCTGGCTACTTTAAAACAACCATGCCAACACACCAGATGGGATGAAGAAGGTGTATCCTTGCTTAAGCTCCACTCTCTGGCATCCATCAGCTCGGTCTCCCAGGAAGATATCACTCTGCTTGCCTGACAGGACCCAGTCCTCATAAAGGGCAAGGTTATGAGGGGTTGGAGGCACAAGCCAAAACACCTGAGGAGAAGCAGACATTTTTTATTTAGAGGTTATACTGTACAGTCGTGGCCAGGTTAGGTGAAACATCAACTCGGAAACTGTTAGCAACACTCGAGGTTTTTAGAAATATTACCACACATGCATTTTCTTAATTTCTCCCCTTAATGTTCAATGAAATGAATACTAATAAATGATGATTTATGGCACAAAATGTCATTAATATGTTATAAGAGACTGGAATGGACTTACTTTGTGTCCCTTGAATACGTGATACCAAACAGAAGTTCCCCCGAAATCAATGTGGAAGTCTGTGTAGCAGCCCTTCACACTCATCAAACAATACCTAGAGCAGGAAAAGGAGATAACAATATATTTCAAAGAATTACATGGTAGACGAGTGGATAGTGAGGATGTACAAGAATAACAGACATCCGTAAAAACCACAGCTCCAAACCAATGAGAAGGCAGCAGTAGTCTCAGATGCTACCAATAGAAAACACCACTAAAAATCACTCACAAGAGCATGACAGCATAGAAAATTTTTCACAATAGGACATCGCTCCTCTGGAAATTAATTAAGAAATGATTAGCACTCCAAGACATAAATGATTCAGTAATTTAGCTAGATGGGAGCAGATGGATTTATCCAAAAAAATGTAACTAATGAGGTGTATACAGAAAAACAAACACATTACCAAGGAATTCTATACACAGTATTATGTCGTGCATCCCACACAGAGATGATGTGACAGATCCTCGAAACAAATGGAGAGAGTTAGCCCGTTTCTTTACTAACTTTACTAGATGAACTGTCAGTCAAACACACAGAACAGGCCACTGCCCAGAATCTTTGAAAATCAATTTTTGACAGCTAATTGGAAAGAGTTTTCTAACTCAAAACACATTCAGTATCATCACTTATCTGGTTTATACTCCACTAAGCTATAAATGTGACCACAGCTAGGGCAACAAATGACTTTTATGAAAGCAATGATGAAATCTGAGCAGGTTACACTTTGAAGTCAGATAGTGTCATTTTGCTTGCATGAAAGAAAATGTTGAACCAAAGACAGATAACTAATTTTTTTCATGATTGATCAATTGGTCAGAAATTAGTGAAAAAAATCACAAAGAGCCCAAAGTGACATCTTCACGTGGCTTGTTTGGTCCGACCAACAGATATTCTGTTTTCAATCATAAAACAAAGAAAAGCAGCAAATCCTCAATATAAGAAGCTAGAACTACAGAATGTTTGGCATTTTTGCTTAAACAATTGATTGATTATCAAATTCATTCAATTCATTTTCTTTCACTCAAATAATTAATATGTATAATAATGATGAACAAATCATTTTGGCTCTACAATAATTACAATGAATGACTTAACAGGCATATGACTTTTTGCTAAATGAATACGATGTCAACACAGGTGAAAAGACAAAGAAGCGAGGCTTACTCTGTCAAAGCTGTAAAATACATCAATATATCAAAATTATACCCATTATTTTGCACCTCTCTGATGCAGTAATTACATGCCAACAGAGATTGAAAGACAACAAGGATTCTTTTCAGGCAACATTGAGACAGGTAACTATTTACATGGAGCATTTTAAAGATCAACCTGCTTATGGGAAAAAAGTATGAGTAAAGATGTTTGAAATGTTGCAACAAAATAAGTGTTTTCCAGAGTTAATGTCATGATGTGGACTCTGTTGTCTCTTGTCCGGCCCTAGTGTTTTCCCCGTGTCTGATTATCTATTGATTTGCCTCACCTGTGTCTCATGTCTCACCTGGTTCTGTTTCCCTCGTTAGTCCTATGTCTATTTATGCCTGTCTGCTCCCTTTGTCTTGTGGGTTCATTGTCTTCGTTTCATGTCGTTGTACTTGTCCTGTGTGCCAAGTGCTCCCTGCGTGCCTGTACCTACCTGTCGCCTGCTTGCCTTAACTCGTGTCTACAACAAACCTTTTGGAGCAACTCCTGTCTGTGTGTCTGCGCTTGGGTCCTCCACTTACCTGCTACCCCTGACAGTTAAGAAGAGGTGATTTGTGCACGACTCCTTTGGTGAATACAGACACTTGGAAACCGCGTCATTTGTATTAATAAAACAGAACAGACACTAATTAAGTGCTAGTTTCTGCATCATGTCTGCACCAACACCAAGCAGCACTGTAAAAGCATAACAACAACAACAGCTAAACTAACCACTAGTGGTGACACTGTATCTGTATTGGCTGAAATGATAATGAACACGATTTGTTACTGGATATTTTTATTTATTCCATTATGTACAACCCAATCCCTGCTACCAGCACTCAATCTACTATAATTAAAATGAATAAATATAACTCAGCAGAGGGGTAGAAAGTGGGGTTAGTAGGGTCTCTATGTGATCGGAGGCAATACAAGCAACTGAGGTTAAAAGGAAAGGCACAACTGGTTTTGACTCTTAGCTACAGTATGCACAAATGCTGACATCTGATTGGCTGAGAGGTGTCAGTGCAGTCACACTACAGCTGTTATAAAACCATCCTACACTGTGGAAAACTCTGCTGCCTAGCAACAATCAAGAGCACATACAGGAGATGGATAACACCAACAGTATGCAGCGCTCTAAAGTGATGGAGCGATATGTGAGACATTCAGATGGGAGGAGAAATTGTATTTAGTGCCAAGGAAGAAGCAATTTTCTCCAAGCGTCTTCTATATCTTGCTCTAAGCTTTTAATTTTTATACAGCTCAAGAGAGACTTTTGTAAAAACAGAAACACAATCCTGTGTCGTCATACCTTTGAACTTTAGGGTACTTCATCTCTGAGATTACATTGGTGGCTTCTGTTTGGCTGTGTTTCAGATCAGGAGGCCACATGTTGTCCACCCAGTCGACTTGATCCACCTGTGAGAGTGACCAAAACGGCACTTTAAGCCATTAATCACAGCGTTGTTGGCCATACTTCCTTTGAATGTGGTACCAGATTTGTGACCTTCATGAAACCCTTCACAACATCCTACAGAGAGTGTCATGTGATATTACCACTGTGGGTCGCTTAATGAGGTTCTCCAGCTTAGTGTGGCTGAACTCTAAGCTGATGACATTGAAGAGTTTGTCCCGCTCTTCCTCCGGTGTCTCATAATAACGGACAAACTGAGCCATACTCATTTCAGAGCCTTTCTGAGTGCTCACGTCCATCACATCCACAGACCGACGACTGCCTGTAAGCAACAACCAGGACGCAAGTTGAAATTATCCAATATGAGCACTTCTTCTGTCATTAACATGCAATTTAATCTATCTGTAAGCTTGTCTAAAACAATCTAGCATGCTATTGTGAGATTTATACAGAGCGTATTGTTGACATTTGACAGATTTCATCATGAACAAGTAGCTCATTGCTAGTGCATGTAATTCACAATCTTTCCCACTAGATGGAGTAACTATACCCCAATCGTGTTTTGACTTTATTTCTTTCATGCTTCACTTAACACAGTTGTATTTTAATGCATTAGAAAATAGCAATTGGAAAATTGTCAGATCATATTTTTTTTACATAGTAGTTACAGATAAAAAGTGCAATACAGACAGATAGATAGGTGTGAGTTCTTTGTAAATCATTTCCATCTGCCTGATTATTTTTGGCAATACATAAAAGTTTTGGTGGTTATTTCTTCTTCTGCTAGGTGCAATATTTTACAAAACAAATCAGCTTTTTTTCAATTAATAATCTTTATTTCACTATGCAAAAGAGTGGTTCTTTACAATTTCTGATATAACTGGGCCTTTAAGCTGATAGCAAACATTTTTGAACTTGCTATCCCAACCACACTACAGAATCCGTGATAGTAGGGGTAGTTTGGACATGGACATGTAATTGCTACATTTATAATCATACATGCGTATATTTTAGTGTGTGTGACATTATACTTACCAACCAATCCTTTAATTTCACTAACTGTAAATTCTGGATCAGGCATTCTGTGTAAATTTAAGAGAGGGGTGGATGTCAAATGGTTAAAGATAAATCTACAACAAATACAGAGTGGGTTCAATCAACACCATGAGCACTGTCAAAGATTATTCTTCTATCTGTGAACTGGTGAATTCACAGAAATGGCTTCTCACCTGATCCCTAGTCCATCTTTCTCTTTAAAAATGAGTGGGATCCTGAGAGCCTCCCTTTGCACATATTCATAAGAGAAGTCTGCAAGACAGTGGGTATTTGTTATGGACAAAAGCATTTACAAGATCAAAAGCAAAACAAAATATATCATAAAAAACAGTAACAACAGCAAATCAAAAGGAAATATGATGTGCTATGTGTTACTTTACCTTTACCCTCCATCAAGTGGACAAATTTTGCGCTGTATCTGTCACTGACAAGCTTTTCCTCCACACTGAAACCTCTGATATTTGCAATTTCTTCAACATCTGACAAATCCTCGTTTTCGTCGTACATCCTCCGGCAGATGGAGCGCTGCCATTGAAACGAGATGATTTATATGACAAAACTGCAACATGCGTGGAAAGCAAACTCTTCCTGTCATAACTCTGAAGAAACAGACTGATGTGAAATGACTGAACATTAATTTTATTCCTAACTTTGAAACTGGACTAAGGGTTCATATTCAATTTTTTGATAGTACGTTACTATAGTAGCATCATTTTTTTCTTAAATATGACGTCAAGTACAGTAACCATTAAACGACACTTGTCCTGGGAAAAGCAAGATGTTGGTACGTTATTCCATAACGATAAATGTAAAATGTTTGCAGAATGTCACTGATCTAACATAGATGTTGGTTTGTCTTGTTTTAACAACCGTACGCTCGCTGAACTGTTACAAATATAAGATAAGTTACAACATATATCGTTTTTTCCTCATGGCCTCTAACTTGAACATCTTAAGTGACTTGGCGAATATCCGAACGTTTGCAGTTGCAAACGTTAGCTAACTGTTAGCTAACTAATTAGCTCGCTGTCGCTCTCGCTTCATAAGCTAACATTAACACGGCCGATGGTACACACCAGCCTGCGTCCAGATTCAGCACACGTTTCCACGGCCTGAGCCATCGTCTCTTATGAATGTTTTCCGGTCATTCAATTTCGGAATAGCATCTTCATGCGTAGTGAAGTTAAAGAAACACTTAGCACGCTGTTCAGGTTCAAAACAAGGGAACCATGTTTTTGTGTATTACGTCATCGCCAGGAACCAAAACATTGTTGGCCAACGTCACACCATGTTAGTTCACTGCTTTTCAACGGCTGGCTTTTACAAAGAAGACACATTAATCCCATCACACAAAACAGTTTCTTTGTGGTCAAAAGCAAAAAACATTACGTTTTAACCACTATTATCGAATCATTCAGTCGACCGTGTTAAATAAAAACAAGAGATAAAAATGCTTGTCTATATCAAAAACGTACATCTTAATCCACTGTCATTCATTATAATAGTAATAATTGCAGTTTATGTACACTGAACGTAACGTGCGTCACGTGGACTCGTGTAACAGTGCGTTCAACCGTTGACGTTGACAAAAACATTTTTGACAATTACTGCACATTGAACGTGGTAGTTACATCAGTATTAACTAAGGGCTGAAAGCTAACCTCATAACTGAGCAAATGCAACCGACTGTTTGCGCCTAAGCGGATGTTCCCCTCAGAGCGCGCGTGCTTATGGGTAATGTGGTGCAGGCGGCGCAACACGCTGGAGACTGGTGGTGAAAAAATAGCTTCCGCAGTTCCGTCAGCTGGCGAGGTTAAATGTTTTGTAAGTGTACACTATTAGCATGTTGACCGCTTGTTTCTGTCGTGTTCCGCAAGACTAACAAGGTAACTACGTCAGCGCTGCTCGTCCAGTCCTTTGATAATAGGCGCAACATGAGTCTGAACGAGCATTCACTGCAAGCACTGTCCTGGAGGAAGCTGTACCTGAGTCGAGCTAAACTGAAGGCTTCTAGTCGGACATCAGCTCTGCTTTCTGGATTTGCTATGGTAACACTGTCTTCAAACCATTCTCTTACTCTTTTGTAGATTAATCAGTCATATTACTCAGTGTTGGCATGTGTATAAAGTGTCTCCTGTTGTCTTTTTCTTTCCAGGTGGCTATGGTAGAAGTGCAACTGGACAACAGCTATCCATACCCACCTGCTCTCCTCATTGCCTTCAGTGCCTGCACTACTGTGTTGGTGGCTGTTCACCTGTTCGCTCTGATGGTCAGCACCTGCATTTTACCCAATATAGAGGCTGTAAGCAATGTCCACAACCTCAACTCTGTTAAGGAGTCTCCACATGAGCGAATGCACCGACACATTGAACTGGCATGGGCTTTTTCTACAGTTATTGGTACTTTGCTCTTCCTAGCTGAGGTGGTTCTACTGTGCTGGGTCAAATTTTTACCTATTAAGCCCAACAAGTCCAGCAATAACACAATTTCATCTGGTGTGGCTGCTGCTATTACCTCCACCTCTATCATGGTCCCCTTTGGTTTGGTCTTCATAGTCTTTGCTGTGCATTTCTACCGCTCCTTGGTCAGCCACAAGACTGACAGACAGTTTCAGGAGCTGGAGGAGCTGTCTAATCTCACCAGGCTACAAAATGAGCTGGACAACAGAGGGGAATCTTCCATCTTGCAGTCTCCAAGCTCACATTTCCCATAGACAAGTATGGTGGATACATGTCTATGGTGGAACTCTGACTCCTTGGGATTTCTCCAAGCCAGAAGTCACATTATTGGCTCCTCATTTTTTTACAGGAATGAAGATATCTCACCTCTTTGTTGTGAAATTTACTTTTGTGAAAATAATTTGTATTTTTAGCAAACATGTTTGATCAACTGTGATCTCACAAATCTGCCATAGTTCTGTAACTTGAAATTGGAAAGTCTTAACTGTGATAGTTGCTTGATTTATCTCTTACAATATGGCAGAGACATCTGAACAATAACTTGGAATCCTGTCTGTTGCCTGCTGCCATTATTTACCAGTTTGTCAGTGAATACTGTATTTGTTAATATATATTACCTTGTTGTGTTTTGTAAACCACAAGTATGTAACCCTACTTATTCACTGTGTACCTGATTTATTGTAATGTTCTCCATTTGTATTTGTAATGCCTGCTGTTTGTGTAGACTGACTAAACAGCTGCAAAAACTACAGTATTATTAGAGAACATTTACTGACATCTGTAGCACAGGCTGTGGTAAAAATAAACACTTTTTACCAAGTGGCATTCAAAGTTTCAAAATTGAAATAATTATTTGGATGTACTACAGTGTTTGAAAACATATCTCTGATGTTATCTATGCAACTTACTTGCAATCATTGACACAGGTTAAGCAAGTCACACCTAGAACATTTAGCAAATGGAAGTTATGGAAGGTATTAATGTTAATGAATAGACTTAATACATTTCTGTTTTCACCAATCATCATCCTTTTGCTGGATAACCGACTAAGCCAGTCATGTCTGGTGGTGAATTTCCATTCCTCCTCTTGACACTTAAGCTTGTTAAAGAATTCTGACTCATTACACATACTGCACAATCACATTTTGACCTCTGGAGTACTTGTTAATATCATACGCTAGTGTTCCTCTGTGCTTCATTTTGTAAAGCCTGAGCACTCCACTTGTCTCACATATCCTGAATTATCATGATGCTTTCATCATTCACTCTTAGCGTACACATGGAATGCTATTCAATCAAACTGATGTTGATTCAGATTTCATTTAACTGGGGTTTTATTCTCAACAATTTTGAGAAACGGATCAATTTGAGTTAGCAGTACTGGAGGAGATAGAAGTCCAGATGTGGTTGGAGATGCATTCAGAGGTGACAGTTAAAGTGGTGTGATGTTGATAGGGGCTATCTTGTCACATGTAGGTGCAGATATTCCATCATAATTAGAGGTTGGGGTGGTGATGAGAGGAGATCTGCTTCTTTCAGGCTGGTTGTTGGAGCTAGTATTTTTCTAAATGATTAGACAAACTATAAACAAAACACAGCATCAGAGCTTTCTTATTGAATAATATTGTCAGAATGCAGCATATAGAAAATACAGTAAAGGCTAATATTCCATATCTCATATTTGATTGTGTGTTTACATTAGTATCAAGTAGGTCTAATGTAGTGAATCCAGTAATTAGGCATATCATTACATAGTTATTTCCATGTATGTAGTTTGATGATGTTTTAGGAACCCTTGAATTGAACTGTTATTATGTGATAATGAGAGTTAGCAGCAAAAACTGACAAAACTGAACATGCTGAATGCCATCATGCCATTTATTTTCTTTTTTTATTCTTTGTGAGTGTGTGGTTGACACTTGCTCTTGATCCTCTTGTTGTTGTTCTTCAACACTGATCAAAGTAGGCTGACTGGGCTTCCCTTAAAACCAACTGCATATCCACCAGGTGTAGCTTGAAAAAAGAGAGATATGTTCGTATTTTAATCCACAGTAGTGCAATGGAAAAGTGCTTTGTTGTCCATGATTATTTGATTGTGTCACATAAGTGGTGACAGACCGCTTGTAAACTCAGATATGTAACTGTAGTCAAAATGTTGTACCTGTGGAATTGGATACTTTGCCGGTGTTGGTGCTTCATCCCTCCCAAAATCAGACAGGGTCCCACATTTTGCTACTCCATCCACCCAAAAGCCTTCATAAAGCTGGCCTTTGTCAAAATAGTAGAACTTTCCATTACCGTTCTTCTTGCCTTCTCGCCAGGTGCCTTCATACCAATTTCCATTTGCTTGGACACAAGTTTGAAAGTCAAATTTTATAATTCACCATCTTGCCCCACTAAACTATGATCTATTTTAGATTTTAGAAATGTACGTAAAGCAAAGTGCTCTTACCAAATCGAATGATGCCTTGTCCATGATTCTTATCCTTCATCCACTCTCCCTCATAGATATCTCCACTCTCATAGTACATCCTTCCCCAGCCACTCCGATGGTCCTCACTCCACTCCCCCTCATAAACTGCTGAGTCATTGTAGAAGTATGTCCCATACCCCTAAAGAGATAGAAAATGATGCAAAATATTTCAGAGTGTACATGCATGTGTTACAGTGTGCATGTAAAACTATATCAATTACATACATGCTTCTTTCCATTTCTCCATCCACCACAGTATTTCCTTGCATACTCCTTTGCCTCTGGGAGTAGCACACTGTAGGTACCATATCCATCACGTTTTCCATATTTCCACTCTCCATTATAAATGGCACCAGACTTCTTCCAAACCTGAGTTCCCTTCCCTTGAAAAAATTAATAAGCAAACATTTTAGCTATAGTGTATCCAAAGTATGTTACGCTTCATAACCAGGCCTTCACAAATTTCTCAGCAGTTTAGTGGAAGCTCACACTAAACAGTATCTCACCATGCTTCTTGCTGTCCTGCCACTCTCCAGTGTATTCATTTCCATTTACCGAGAAAACTGTGTGCCGCAGTCCACACTTCTGTGACTTGATATCCAACAATGTTGAGAATGGCAGATTTTTTTTAGATGTTTTAATATATGGCATGGCTGGAGGTAGCTTGATGAAAACCCTATAACATAAATAACATGTTACACCCGTGAAGCTGTACAGGTTAGCCTATTTTTTTCTCCTTAAACAATCCCATTACAAAAGGAGAAAAACTCTACATTGTCTTCTTTCAAGGCAGGATATCAAATTTATAGACACTGTCAGCTAATAGGGCGCAAGGAATGTGTGGATATATGTAAAAGGTTTTACTAAATACTAATTATTTTAGACAAAAACATCACGACCTTTTCTTCGTGTAACATAAATATCATTAAAATTATTTTTTATTGATTTTATCAAGATATTTTAAAAAGTCCTGCAAAAACAATCAAATAGGGTACAAACTAATACACATGAACCCACATTTAGGATACAATTAAATGTATTTAAATTAGCAAGTGGGCATCAAACGCTAGCTATTTAGCTATACTATACAGTGTAACTTAACACTGGCCAAAGCAGGATGTCAAACATTCAAAGCAAAGTACCTGTACCTTAGCGATGTGTCCAAGCGGATGACTTACTTAAACCCAATCCGCTTGTAAACTCAGGCCATGTAGCTACCGAATAAATCAAGAAAACATGTCAGATAGCTAGCTGGCAGTATAAACTTTACTAGCTGGTGTCCGCAGCCGAGAGAAAGCCGAGCATTCGTTGTATCCTAGCAACAGAAGTGTATACTGTAGTTGGTGCAGTGTAAACTAAATTAAAAGTCAATTTCAAATTACAGTTAAATGTGTTTGGAAGGCCCAGCTCATACCTAAGTCGTTTTTATTTATTTGTTATCATTTTTCATTTACTTGTCTTCTCTTTTAACCATGAGTTCAACCCATAGACTGTAGGCTACGGTTCAACCACAGCGGGTGTCCGGACAGTGTTTTATGATGTGCGCATGCTCCGTGCAGCCCAGTTAAAAAAGCGAGTGGACGGCACTCGGGTTGAAACGTTGTGAAGCCGTCCTCTTCTCTACATCAGCTACGGTACCACAATGTCCAAGCCGAAGTTTCAGACGGAGTGGGAAGAAATTGACGAGGAATATCAACAATTACAGGTGACAGAAAACACTAAAACGAGTGCATAATATATGGTAGATTGCTGGCTTTAGCTTGTAGTGGATAGCACTGACAGTCGATATTCTACTGGCTACGTTAGTTTGGATGGGTCCTTCCTATTCGCCATTCATTCTCAGCCCAGCCGTAAACGCAGCATTGAGCCAATAACCGCGCTGTTGGTGGCAATATCTGAGGGATTTAATATATTTCACTGGACGTTTATCATCTTTGACTTTACTCTTACATCCGTGTGTTACGGCCGCTAACGTTAGCAGCAGGTTGCCTGTCTTGCCGCTAGTGTGTTTTATGCGGCTGATGAATAGCTACAGTAACTTAGCTAACCACACAGTGTACTATTGTGCGATTAATTAATGGGAAATGGTTGATACCAAAGTTACTTAGAGGTCGCAAAGGCAACTTTACTTGTTTGTTACTGTTGCTTTGCCTGTGTAAATTATTTCGCAGTCAGTGAACGCATCATCATGCATAATTATCACGCTAGCTCACGTTCGCTAGCTGGCTAAAACAACAGTATAAGTAGTCGATGATATGAAAGAATACCGTTCACTTTGAGGTATTATATAGGACCATGTGGTCTGTGGTGTTGTGGCACGACCACCCCTCTCCCCATGCCGGTATCAGACAACTCAGACGTGGACCTGTGATGCCATCAAAATTTTAAATCTGGAGCTGTTCCGTAGGGAAATATGATGAAGGTGACTGTCGGGGTTTTTCTTAAATGAAGCTTACATGTTCTAGTGAATAACTAATGAAAAAACTTCCCATTCATAGTCAGTTGTTTCCTTCCATGTTGTATAGTTCTACTGTTCATCTGAGTCCTAACTCTGGGGTCTGTGGGTTTGAAGAGACTGGTTGACCTGCAGTAAACCTTAACTTATCCCTGTAATTGGTCACGTGCACGTTAATATTATTGATATGAGAAAGCTGTCATGTGATATACATACATACATACATA